>CM021736.1:3740567-3962779 GCA_011075105.1 Heteronetta atricapilla
AAAAAAAACCATCTCTGGGTGCAATCAGTAACCTTCCTTAGGGGTCTGTAACTCACAGCACACAATCGAATAAAAGCCCAGTTGAATTTAAAGGGAATCAAAAGCATCTAAGCCTGGCAGAGAAGCCAATCGGTATTTCTATTCAGCTTCATCCAAGCAAAACTTAAGGTCTCCTTCTGGACCACCCGCTGCTTGGACGGCTCGTTACCTGCAGGGCTGGCTACACAGCTGTGAGCAGGACCACAGCCACGCAGCTGGATACAACAGGGGATTCATCCAGCAAAACAAGAACCTGTCATCACTTAAACGCCTTTCATTTCCACTGGGGAGACAGCCTTTGGTGCCGTATGAACAAACAGGATGCAGGCACAGTATTTCTGTGCTCCAAGGAGCTGGACATCCTCTGACGTGAGGCTCAGGGCCAGAGGCAGTGGGCAGGGGAGAGCAGTGTTTCACCAGTCCCATGTGCGTAGGGAGGGCTGAGGGATCACGCACAAACCAAGTCCCACCAGCAACAAGTTGGGGTTTCAGAAAGAGCACCGTTTAAACACAGAAGGCCTGCTGGGGATAAATCAGCCTCTTCTGCAACTGACTGACCACCTACGTTAATGATGCCCGTACTAATTACCTGGTTACTCATTCACATCCCATTTTAAATGGATGGTCAGCAGTGACCCCTCTGAGCGTGCCAGGACCCTGACAACAATGTGGGCACCTACCTAACACCAGGAGGCAGAAAGGAGAAAGGCCAGCTACAAGAGGTGATTGCTAAGAAGCAGCAGCTGCCTTAGATCCAGCCATACGACTATTATTTAGACCTGTCTTTGTAGCCCCAGTCTGCACAACCATTTGGTTTTCTCCAGGGCACCTCCGAGGCCCCAGCAGGGTGCAGGAGGTGCCGTCTCCGCCCAGGCACCAGCACTGCCTCCCTGGGCACGCCAGAAGAGGAAAACACGACGACTGGAAACACGCGGCGCTCACGCACTCTCACACAGACTCAAATAACCTTGTGAGATAAGCCCTCGAGGAAAGAAAACTAACCAGTAATAAAAATGGCTGTGTCCATGTTTGCAGCTCTCACACGGGAACCCTCTGCCCCCACCAAAGCGTTCTCCACCCTGATCAGCTCCAGCCAGAGAAGGAGAGAGCCCTTGCCAAGGAGATAGATAAGGAGCCTGACAGCTCCCTGGCCTGATTTACAGCCAGAGCAAGGGCACATGACAAATCACTGGCTTGCAAACGCAGGAATGGCCTGGCTGTGCAACACCAAAACGCGTTGTACTGCCTCCCCCCACCACACAAGGACAGGCCTTGCTTTTAAGTCTCTTGCCTAACTCGTACTGTTTTCGCAGCAGGGACAAATAAGCCTGGGCAGGTGAGGAAGGAGGTACTCCCTCTAATGAGGGAGAAATCAACCCTGCTCCGTACTGCCTACTGTGGGCACCCTAAAAGAGACCTCTGAAAAGCAATACATTGCCTTGCCTTCGTGTGGGACCGGTTTGCACCTCGCAGAAAGATGCTCTTCTTCTAAGAGCTTTGCAGAACCTCCCTGCCCCTCCTCTCCTCTCCCTCACTTCAGGGGAGCCCTCCCTCGACTGCTCTCTGCGCGTTGCTCGTAGGAGCCCACTGCCACAGCCCTGCCCCACAAGGTCTCTCCCTTTCTTGGTAAAAAGCAGGAAGGGAAAGCACTGTCTGGATGAGGGATCTCAGATCAGATTCTCACAGGGAAAGGGCACCGGGGCCTCTTTCTGGTCATATTAAGCCATGGGGACAAAAGGGCTGTGACAGTCAGAGACATCCCACTGGAGATACCAGGACTTGGGGCACTTCTCTTCAAGGCAGAATTAGTGAAGAAGCCCCTCTAAAAACGAGAGGCCTCACGTTTAACCAAGGGTGTGGAGACGACGACGGGGTGTTGCTGGCTTTGCTGCCACGTTACTGCTGCACTCTTACACTGCCCACAGGGACCTTGGATCGCCTGCATTGCCACGCCGCAGGCCCCACCTCCAGCTGCCGGTACACCGAGAGGACGGGGCTGGGTGGCCATGGCCACCACAAAGCACCCAGTGCAGGTGCCAGGAAAACAGAGGACCCCCAGGGGACACGTCTAAAAAGCAGAGGCCCTCCGACCCAAGCAGCTTATTACAGGTCCCATGAGGTCTCATGATGATGGGGAGAACAACCCACGCAGCACAGCCACGGGGAAGAGCAACCATTAGGCAGCTCACTCTCAGCACTGACAGGTTCTGACCCAGCTCATTTTTAGATTTTCCCGCCTTTAGTTTCACCAACACAAGCTGGCACTGTGTGCCGAATCACAGGAGACCTGGCCCAAAGTCCCCAGGAGCTTCTCCTGCCCCTGCTGCAACGTGAATCGGATTCCTACTCGGTTTTAAGGACCCCATCCTTCACACTACTCACAAAGCCGCTCAGCACCAGGTTCCTCACTGCCCTCTGGACCACACAAACCACACCAGATAAAGTTCAAACCCCATTTGGCCTTACCAATGAGCACTTTCTCCATCACTGGAAAAGAACATATAACCGTGCAGGGAAAAGCACGAACCAAAACCTATTTCCACAGTCACCAGATGGAGTGTGGCCCAAATCTTTCTTACCCCATTTGGCTCTATGGCTTTAGTAGATAAAGCGTTGCCTAGTTTGCATTACAGACTTCAGACCCCAGAGAGCCCCTCAGAATAGGAATCTCAGCTACGGCTCCATCTTACATACCTTTTTTATCTGATCCTCTTTTAGCTTTGTAAAATGGAAAGCTAGCAAGTGGACGGCAAACATTTTCTTGAGGCTGAGGGATGTGTCAGTAGTGACAGCTGCTGCTGAGTAACTCCAAAGCAATACGTCTTTATCCACGACGCTGGAGCTAGAGAAACTTCAGCTGAGGCATTTCCCTCAGGGCGAGACAGTGGCGTTCCTGGGAAATTGAGTCCAGAAATAAATCCATCCTGTGTGATCGGTTCAATGATTAAACTCCCATCTCTTTGTATCTCCCCCGACATCACCCCGAAGTCCCTCCCTCCCCAGCTCCACGCTTCATTGTGCCAAAAGCAGGCGCCTGGAGAGCTGCCAAGCTGAAGGGGAGAAAAATCGATTTTGTTACTGCTCCCCTTGGGAACTGTTACCACTTGGCCACGGAGTTGCCACGCAGCCTGCCCGGCTTCACCCCGCTTCGTACCCCCGGGGGCTGAAAAGCTCACTCCAGCGCGGCGCGAAGTGCTGCGGGGAATCGGGAAAAGTTGGAGAGGATTTTAGGTTTCTACCCTCTGCTCGGCACTCCCACTTGTGCTCTTCTGCATGAATTAACTCCGCTCTGGTTCCACACAGTGCACCCTTATCTACAGCTAAGCCTCAGCTGCGTAAAGGAGAGAAGAGGCACCCACGGCCCCCTGCCCCCAGCTGAAACACCTCTTGCGCAATTTCCAGCGGAGAAAGGTTTGGCACGGATTATTCTCCCTTCACCCCTCCTGAAGGCAAAGTTTCAGACCCGGGCAGCTCCTCCATGTTGCAAAACTTAGGGAGGGGACGGACTTACCTGGCAGCCGGTGCAGAGAGCAGACTGTGGCACTTGACAGAATACGTGCCCTGGGCTGGCAGCACCCCGTGCCTGCCACAGGAGCTGCTTCCTCGCCACCAGAGCTGAATCTGACAAAGCCTTCGGCTAGTACTCACTACGTTCATCCTGAACACACGAGCATATCAAGGATTTCAATATGGATATGGACTAATGAAGCATCGCCCCAAGAAACCGGGTGAGATGTTGACACAAAGGAGAGGAAAAAAAAAGTCATTCCGAGTAATTAGCGGCTCGCTCCCAGCCTTCTCCTACAGTCAGTGCATTTTCCCCCGGACACCGGTCAGTGTTTCAGCTGGAACAGAGCAACCTTCCTGCACTGGCAGGCGACCTACACCCAAAAATTTTGCTGGAGATTGCAATTAAAAATTGTATTGATAAACCAGAAAAAAAAAGCCTCGGGACAGGGGGAGAAGTGGTAGATGGAGAGATGGGAGGTGCCAACAATGGCAGGAAACACAGAAAACGACTACACGGATCCACAGCAGGGCAAAAGTGGACAGTTAGCAGAAAAGGATCTCGGGCTGTGTCAAGTCATAGCCTAAAACGGACACAACAACCTCGTGCTCTTGTTAAAAATACGTGGGACTGATCGGTCATCATATTGAGCTGTATGAACAGGAATACAACTCACAGACACAAAGAACAACAATACTTCAACTCTGCCCAGCACAGTTCTCAGGAAGAAAACACTACTCGGTTCTGGCAGCTTCGATAAAGTGTGCATCAGAGGAGACAGCTGTGCTGAACATCAGGAGCAGTCACAGGTGACATTTTCTCAGCCTCTGATCACAAGGCAAGACTGAAAGAGCTGAGGGAAGGTAAGAGAACTGCAAACAAACCACACAAAAGCTCCACTAGGAAAGGCTGAGGTCTTTTTTGTTCCTTCTGCCTGCTTCGCATCAGGGATGAGCTCCAGACACAGGAGATCCCATCAGCCCTATTTATTTTCCACTATTCTAAAACGAGAAAAGCAGGAGTGAAGCAGAGTGGATGAACAGTCCATAAATAGGGCTGGCTCTAAAATTAGGCCTTTGATCTTCAAGAGAAAGAGAGAAAAGAAGAAAAAAGCTGCAGTACCAGCCAGAAAGCACGGTTCACTTCTCCTGTATTCATCTTTTAATAACTGCTGGCTCATTAAGTCAGAGACTGACTCCCAGAGGGACTGTCTCTTTCCTCATTGTTTACCCATGCCATCCGAGTCACAGCCCCTCCGGCCAGCAAAACTGAAAACATCACCTTTCAAGCTCCATCCCACTCTGATCCAGAGCTCATTGTGACTGTAATACAGTAGATTTGTTCCTCATTCTCTCTTTTCTTTCTTTCTCTAACAGATGCCATTGGAAAAGGGTCTCAAAGATCCATGTTACTGAACTGGCAGCAGGCTCTGTTAAGTACCTGTCACGTCACGTTCACTGCGCTCATCTCCGGTGCTTCCTAGCTCCGAGAAGGCTGTTGTGTAAGAAAAGACAAGACGTTATCCCATTGCCATGCAGACAGCAGCTCAATGCACTAAGGGCCCGACTCCCAGCTTTGTGACAGCCACTTTGTGCTGGCCAGCAAAGGGGAGATGATCCAGAACAGATGAGCTCCAATTGCCTGCTGCTTGGACGCTTAAGGCACCGTTGGTTGCTTTTTCCCCTTGTTAGAGGGGAAAACAATTCTGTACCCACTGAATACAAACTCTGCAGCCAACACTAGTTACAAGTCCTCCCTTCCTCCCTTGCAAGGGCCAATAAGACTTCAAATTGACAATACCCTTCTCTCTCTCTCTCTCTCTCTCCTTCTGGAGCTCTCCCTCCAAACCCTGTCTCAAGGCATGACTGAGTCTCCTGAAGAGGCTGGCGCTCTCGTGGCCCATCTGCTTCCCCCGGCCTCGCAGCCAAAACACCTGCAGAGAAAAGGAGCTCACAGCCACAATCGGGAAATACAGACACGTATCTGCGAGTACATCAGATAAACACACATCATTTACCACTAGAAACCGGGGGGAATGGTAATGAGGGCTTTGTTACTGGAGAAATAGATCTGTCTTTGGTGAGGTACCAAAGGCGGCGGCAATGCCAGTTACTAATGGCACCCAGGTTAACAAGGAGGCAGCAGACAAAGCTGCACAAGCCATCAGAAGAAATCACTTCTCGTTATAATTTATGCTTCCAACACCAATCCTCAGAGAACGCTTCTCCTCCCAGCAGCAGCAGCTTTGACTACCTGATATATTCCCACAAGTTCCTGAAAACCAAAACACAGGTGGGTCCCCGCATTCTTCCCAAGGGACAAGAGCAGAGCCCTTGGGAACCTGAAATGAAAGCATCCCCCCGCAGCGTCACACACGTCCCCATGAAGCAGTGCCAGCATTTTTAGGCAGGCAACCTCAGGGGAAAGAAAGCCCTTCAAGAACAAGGGAGGCCACCAGAGAACCTCGATGCTGGAGCGTCCCCAGACCAGCACAGCACATGACAGAGGGAGTTCTTCTGCAAAATTAAGGCACAACACCAGAGGGGAACAACTGGAACATCCACCCCAAGGACAGACAACACCGAGAAGAGAAGGAGACAGCACAGACAGGACAGAGCATATGGGCTGAAGAGTAAGAAGGCTTTTTGTTATTGTTGTAACCAAGCAGCACTTACCATCGTTCTCCATCAGAAGCACACCAATGCACGCATGCACACGAAGAAATAAATTGTGAAACTAATAAAAGTCCAACCATCTGAAACATGAATGCCTGAACTTCACCTGGAAATCTGAACACCCGAAACAGAAGTTCTGCAAATGTGATTCCCAAAAATCAAGAGAACCATGTTGGTATTGTTGTTTGGAAAACAAAGGCTCAGCACAGCCCCATGAAGAAGAACAGCAGGCCACTCCACTCCCCCCAAGGGCCTGCTTGCCCAGGACATACAAAAAACGTGCAGCTCCTGTAGCTCCGCACCACACCGGTCCAGATTTTACCACACGGGACCAATCTGGCAGCCCCACCACCCAGAGTCAATGACAACCACACCATTAGCTCAGAAGAAAACTTTCATAAAAAGTCAGCCTGGAAACGCCTGAATAAACTTCAGAGCTCCTGAACAGTTACTATGGAGTCACTATGGGAACGAGCGCTGAATTAAGCCGAACGCTAATCTGGGCAAAAAAAGAATGCTTCGAGTCATCTAGCTCCTGGGCTGCGAGGCTTGCTGCTCAAACACAAGACTGGCTCACACCTCCAGGTCCCAGCTCCTCTTTCCTTGCTCAGAAGTACACATTAGTAAGCAGCTTAGCATGCAATTCAAGGGTCTATTTACCAAAACAGTCCAGAAGCAAGGTACAGTGGCAACAGGAGTCTCCTGTGACTTGGGGGACAGAAGGGAGTCGTCCGTGCAGAAGCAGTGTTTGAAGTCGTACCTTGCAGATCCAGCAAGCTGTTTGCAGTCCAAGAGGTAAGTGAGTGACCGAAGGCTGTCATAACCCAACTGCAAGCACGACCACCTACATCTTCCCTTCAAGTTTGGCAAGTGCAAAGCAAAAAACTCAAGGGATGCCACTCAAGCCACGTAACCCGCCTCTCTCGAGCTCTTCCATGAGCATCAAGGGTAATAAATTTTTAAGGGTTAATCACAAGTCTGTGTTCTGTGCCAGGCATGCTGCATTTCAGCAGAGGCTGTCCTGACTCTGGGAAGGAAAGGAGAATTACTCCTCCCCAAAGCAGAAAATGCCCAATATTCACACAGCCACACGCACACAGCTGCTTGGTTCTTCTTCAAACGGGGCTTGGCAGAAGAACACGAAAATTTCCCTCCTCACCAATTCAGCCCTGAAAACAGCAGGGGACATGAACTAGGAACATTTACACACTACCTGCATTTTAGTAAGTAACGGGGAAAGTGTTTGAAATACACCAAATCAGCTTTTAAAACCATGTTCAAACTGCTGCAGGCTTGCTTCCCCATCAGCAGCTTTAAGCTCTGATGCTAGCAGGAAGCGAAGGGGTTCAGAACTAAGATCCCACCTGCAGAGATCGGTGGTTGAAGATTTTAGAAAGTCAGGTATTTGACAGAGTGAACATAGAGACAAGCAGCATCTGCAGGCTTGTGAACAGCCAACCACGTACACGGAGTTGCCACAACATGAATTCTCCCCATGCAGCCCCAGCAACACGTCCTACCGCTGAAACCCCTTTCTGTGAGCGCACACGGCAGTTTCAGCAGCCAGTTTTTCCACTCCCCAGTATCTCTACCAGGAGCTCAAAGGCGTATTGAAGCCTTCTCACTCTAAAAATAAATACCAGGGTGACAGAGCACACGGTCGTGTACGAAACAGGCATAGCACTGCCTTAAACCTTATTCGGTAACACTGTATCAGGAAGAGTTTCCTGAGAACTCAGTTCCAACACACTAAACCTTCCTCCCGGTGGTATGCACGCAAGTCTTCCACGTTAAGGTATGTGGGAATACCACTGGCACAAGCATCAGCCCCAGCTGTTACTTACTCTACCTAACAGCTTAGTTTAATTAAATATTTCATCAAAGTCCAGATGTCACCAACAAGCTAAAACATGAAGCAAAAAAAATATGAATTGCAACAGAAAAAAATCATTTGTATAAAACTGAATAAAAAAAAAGAATAAGACATCTGAATTCCTCAAAAATGCATAAATTACACCTATGCCTCTAAAATCACCTTCCCCCAAAAAACTATGCTACTTTCTTTTTTCCCCCAAACACTGTCTGCGTTTGTGTGATAAGCATTTCCTGCAGAAAAGAATACAATATAAAGAGCAAGGACAGACTTAATTACCCGTCGGATGACAGAACTGGTATTTATCTCAAAATGCCTGTGACCAGAATTACATCATTCCCAAGAAGTTAACACAAATGCTTTTTGCCTCCTTACACATTTTCACAAGACCCAAAGGTTAGAGGCACATGATTCCTGTCATCTTTCTGACCAAACTTCCTGCCAGGTTGTTCATTACCTGTTTGTTATCTGCTTAACTCTGCCCTCTGAGAAGGAATGCAACGAGTAGCTAATTCATCACTAGTGAAATATCTGATGTTTATTAATGAGGTGAGGATGTCTTGCAAGAAGGCAGCGGTTTCCTGTGTTCACACAGCAGTACATCGTACACTGAGGCTGAACACCATGACTGAACAAGTGAACAGCAGACTGGTAAAAGCAAAGGCACGGCCTCTGAGCTTACAGGAGTCCGCCTCTCTGAGTGCTTCGTGTAACTGGTCACAGGAGGAGAACATCATCAAGGAGCTGCAGCAGTGTAAACATGAAATGCCAAAGTAGTTATTAAAATAGTATTTTATTTCATTCATAAAAACTAAACAGAATTATGACGTGGATTCTATTTTTTCTTTTTTCCAGTTTCCTTTGAACTACTCTGATCATCTCTTTTTGAGGCAAAGCCGTGTCTACCATTCCTGTGCTGATCCTGCCACTCGCTCTCCAGCTGTCTCAGCATCTCTTGTGTTAGAAGTCCTTCACGCAGCAATCTGTTGGCAAGCGATCCACGTCCATGGCTTTTCAAATCCTCCTGCCTCGTAGAAGACCTGTAAGCTTTCAAGCTCCTGGCTCTTCTTTCTCCTGGAACCTCCAGTGCAACAGAGAGTGGCTCTGTGGATTTTGCACCACGATGGTCTGAAAACATCCTACTATCTCTTTTAGTCCTTGAAAGAGGAAAGTCTTCTGACACAACTTCTGCTGCTCCAGAAGCAGCACCAGACTGCGAAGCTCGGATCAGCTTTGTGATGTTGCAGACACCAATTTGTATGATGTCGTCAAGTTTTTTCTGAATATTCCTTACAAGGGCAGCATCAGGGAACATATCCATGAAGCGGTAACTGAAGAGAGGTGGAACAAAACAAAATACAATTAAACCTTTACACTAAAGGAATGCTGACTCGGACAAAAATGAGTTATGTAAAGTAAAAAAGAAAAATTATTACGTGTTGCATGAGAAGACCACTGCATTTTAAGTGGCACTGCAGCTGCTTCAGTCCAGGATCCCCTTGTTTCTAACTTTCTTTCTCTGTCAGTCACAAACTGTTCTCTGTAGAGCCTACAACTTGCTCCCACAGCATAGCTACACCAGCATTTGTCAAGATCCTCCAAAGAGCCATCAAAGGAACCCATGCTGCACCACATACACACTGGCTGGAAACACACTGCTCTCTAGGACACTAATTCATCAACATTAGCAGGAAAAAAAAGTGATTCCCAAGCGCCAAGTGAATACCTTAACCACAGATAGAGGTCAAAAACATCATGAACAGCTTCGAGGTGTACAAGTTCCTTGATGTTCTTTGGTGGGGCTAGCGGCCATTTGGTGTGCCGACAGAGCCAGTCAAACGTCAGAGGCTCATTTCTGCTGAACTGTCTTGCAAACTGAAAAAAAAAAAAAGTGAATTCAGTGAAATATACAGTCAGGAAAGAATAAATAAATTTGTTTACAGCACCACCATTTCTGTAAGGGCTGCGTTATTCACGCAGTTTATAAACAAACAGGCTATTTACATTCTTTGTGACTGACAGCAGGGTAGTCTGCAGTTGGGCAGCTGCACACTAGCAAAGGCCCACTGTAACCCTCAGAGCACAGAACTGATTCAGAGTCAGTACCACAGTCTACTGCTAGATAATGTCTGCAGGCCAGTTTATTATTAAAGAAACAGCCGTTAGCCAACTCAAAATTATCCCAGTGAACTAAATTCTCTCGAGTCTGTATACATACAATATTCCAGAAAATACCTGCTTTGTTTTACCCAGCCCAAATGCCACACATTCTTCTGGTTAATTGCTCAACACAGCAATCATCTCTCCTTTCCCAGGCCTCATTAACACAATTTGTCCATGGGCCGTGCACAGGGTTAAGTAACCAAAGTACAGAGCTATCCAGCAAAACCTAACACTGGAGGCATATGATTTCATCTAGCAGAGCACACAGACTTGGTCTTTTCTTCTCCTCTTGCTCCTATTTTGTTAATTATCTTTTTTTCAGAATCTCTGGGATTGAGAAAATCGTATTAAATGTGTTCCCTGACTTATGAAAGGTGCTACTCACAACCCAAACAGATTGATCTGCAGTAACAGCTCTTCTGAAACCTAGACATCTCGGCTCTTTTACTACCAGATAAACAAGACAAATAAGATTTAAATTCTTAAATGTCTGGAGTACTGATGACTAGTACTAGATTAACTAGTTCCTAACTGGCTAATCCCAGGGTGTTTTTTCACCGGGGGCTAAAATTCACATCAACATTTAACAACTGATGTGTCAGCTGTTGAATTTACTATCATGTTATGACCTTCTGCACCTCCATCATGTGGGATCTGAATGCTTCGCATTTACTTAAGAAGGCAAAATCTATTTTTTTTTAAACTCTTGAAATCAATCACTCAGCTTCCAAAGAAAGTCACTTGCCCGTTTTTAAAAGCTTGAGTCAGGTATCGGTGACATGAGGGCACAACCCCAGTTAAATTTTTAGACTATTTTATTAAAAATACGAACGCAGTCCCTAAAAAAGAGGGAGAAAGATAATAGGGCCTAACAAAGTAAAAGGCCCGAAAGAAACTATTAGTCCTGAAAAACTTAAATCAGCTGATGGAGAATTCCTCAAAGTAATCACTCCAGGAGCACTGACAAAAAGAATTTATCGAGGCCTGCAAACGGATGTAATTCTGAGATCAATTTTACAGCACCACATCTTGTGGGAGTTTAATTCTACATAATTGTATTATAACATCAAGAGTCACATTCAGTCCCACATTCCTCTGTCTTGTTGACCACCTAACACCCTGAATTAGGGGCATCCTGGTTTCTAAGGGCTATTTTTAATGATTAGACAGACACACTGCAGAGCAAAGCTTACCTGTGCACAAGCGACTACCTAACACATATATGTCTGACCTCTCCCAGTACAAAAACCACTTGCAAGGCATGCAGTATGATTCTCTGAGGCAAACAGTGGAAAAACTATTCAAATTCTAATTTACATCTCCAAACAAAATCAGATCTCAGAAGTGAAGAGCTTCCCCCTTCCAGGTGAAGAATACAATTTTAAAAAATCTCTATTTTATATTTTTTACCTATGAGCATGTTAAGAATGCTCTCAAATGAGGCAATAAGCAGAGCAACTAGACAAGTCCCACTGCACCACAACCTGCTCAGTTCAATATAAATTCAACATTTTCTAGGGAACAAACAAGAACTGACCTTCAACAACGTGGTGCACACAAAGGGCTCTTTTCTATTCAAGGGTGCAGTGCAGAAGACATATCGTGATCGCAAATTTAGTGGAATGTGCTGAATCATATCTGCTAGAAATTTGAAGTCATCAATATTGCAGACGAAGTAAAGCCCATCAACTTGTGAGAGACTCACAAAAATATCCTGTGAAAACATAATCAAATGAAGAGGGTGTTATTGCAGGAAAGGGTTGACACATTTCATATTAACAAAACAGAATGATTTGGTGTTTTAAATGCTAGTTATACTGAAAGAACAGTGAAAAATACTAATTTGAATCACAGTAGTAAGAAAAAGGTCAGAAGAGCTCCCTCTACTCTTTTAAGAGAATTTTAAGCAAGTTCTCTGACACAGGATAAGACATAAAGCACTATGTTTTATTGAAGCATTTTCAACTGGTCTTTTAAGCATCCAATTTTATGTTCTAAAAATATACATTTTAACTTCGAAGAACACTATCACAAGAATCAATTATTTCCATGTTTCAAACTTATTCCAGGTGGTCACTTAGCATGACCCAACAAGCTAACTTTACAACATAAAATTCAACAATTGAGCTATTTTTATACCAATGCCAGGAGCAGATCTATTTTAGGAAGAAAGAAGTCACAAGATAAATCCGGTGTTGCAATAGAGAAGTTCAAAGAATATCTGAAACTTATCCAAGGTCTGGAGTAATAGGAGATGCCACTGCACATTGCAGGTGGAATTTTTATTGGCCCACAAAACTAGTTTCTCTAATGTAAATTTTTTGAAGATTTTTTTTTTCTTTAAAAGATCTTTAGAGAAGTACTGAGCTTCTTAATTGGATATGCAACTGAATACTTAGAGAGATTGATACTGACATTTCCTTTTTTTTTGTTAATAAATCTTGATACTGATAAGCTAGCTCAGAAAAACAGATTTTGAAGATGTGCTGTTACCCTGCCAGTCAAATCTTCCAGGAGGACTCCGAGTGTAATCTTCTACCTCAAGGTTAGAAACTGTGTAATGTGCTACGTAACAGCATCTCAGCAGGGAGCTAAATATGCACTCATATCCCTGAAAACTGCTGAGAAGTTCTCATTGGACAGTGAAACCATGTTTTAAACACAGCATTGGAAACTTAATTTCTACTTCAAAAACTTCAGGTGCTTCCAAAAATTCTATCATCCACCTAATAATGAGATCCAACTAGATCCCACAAAGTCTGTTTACACCAAGCTCAGCAGACTGTTTTACTGTAGAGTCCACAGAAGCTCTCAGATACACAGAAACCTGGCATGACCGGCTCCGTTTCCAATGAGTTTTCACATAAATTTGTTAAAATTTCAATCTAAGATTTTCAGACACAGACAAAGTCTACATTTAAAATGGAGGAAAGGTGAAATGAAAAGAATCTTGCATGCTCTTTAACACAAGTGCACATATTTACACACTTCAAAGGCTTGCAAGTTTATTATGAAATAGAATAAGTAGGCATTCAAAATGTATTTGCAGTCACGGCTGTGGTAGAAAGAAAAATCGAACTGATACACACAAAGCTGTCTGTTATATTTCTGGAGTACACATTTCTAAAAAAGCAGTGACAATAGGCAAAGCTACAGAAGCTAATATTTTGATTGCTCTTACAATTAGATTGGAAAGAGTGGCATCAGGGAGGTGATAAGCAAACATTTCTATCTGCTCAGCAGTCGGATGTAGGCCAGCTGCCTAAAGGGAAAAACAAAGACAACATTTTCCATTAATTCTCAACATTGTTCTTAAATTAGAATCTAGAAAGATAAAATGCCAGAACACCCTACAGAGTCCAGTTTTTCAAACGCACTTATCTGGAACTTACAAACTTTTGAGCTTTTAATTCTTAAAAAAGCAGTTTTGATATAAATGAAGGTATTGCAAGCCTCCAAAGGGGCCGTATACTCAAAGTCGCCCCAGCATGACACAATCCATTTTTGTCACTGAGTTGTCCATAGACACAAAGAAAAATAATTTGGGCTCAGAAGATTGTAACACGGCTCCGGAGCACATCTGTACACACTGAGAACCGAGCCTCTTACCTTCACAGGGCGCACGGGCTCACTCAGAATCTCCTTCAGCTGCACTAGGTCGTCACGATGCATTGTTGTGACTTCTCCTTGCTTGAAAGATGAGCCGTAACGCCCAGCTCTGCCCGCAATCTGAAGAGCCTGAGAGGTTGTAATTAAATCTATTTCCTTCTCTCCCTTCTCATTGACAGTTGGCTTTACTATAGAGTTAAAAATTATTCTTTTTATACACCTGAAATATTTGAGAAAAAAAATAGGAATTGGTTTTGCAAATTATTTCCAATACACAACCACCTACAGAAGAATGCAAGCCGTGTTTTCAAAGGTTTTTTCTCCTCCATAAATTAAATAATCACAGATACTACTTAGGAATGTATCAAATTCAAAAGAGCAGCATAACACTACGGGTTAGTAGTTACAAGAATCGCCGTCCCTATGTATCTCAGTTCTGTTCTAACAAGGTCCCAGTCCACTCCTCAGCATCTGCCTGAGCAGTTGATAGCAGTATGACTGCATTGCTTTCAGCAGAATACTACCTCTGAAACTGGGCTGAACTTTGCAGAATCATAGAATTATTTAGGTTGGAAAGTGCCTGTAAGATTATCAAGTTCAACCATCACCTAACACTACCAAGTCCTCCACTAAACCACGTCTCTTAGTGCCACAACCCCATGTCTCTTAAGAGACGGCAATTCGACCACCAAAAACAACAACTAAACAACCCCAGGCCCCTCAGCAGCTCCTCACGTCTTGTTTTCTAGTCCCTTCACCAGTTTCAGTGCTCTCTGAACACGTTCCAGCACCCCAACATCCTCTTGTAGAGAGGGGCCCCAAGCTGAGCACAGTGCTCGAGCTGCAGTCTCCCCAGTGCCAAGAACAGATGCACAAACACTTCCCCAGCCCTGCTGGCCATGCAATTTCTGATGCGGGCCAGGATGTCACCAGCCTTCTTGGCCACCTGGGCACACTGATGGCTCCTGTTGATCTGCCTTTCAACCAGCACTCTCAGGTCCTTTTCCGCTGGGCAACTTCACAGGCTCTCTTCCCCTAGGCTGTACCACTGCCCGGGGTTGTTGTGACCCCGGTGTAGCACCTAGCATTTTACTTGCTCTACATTTCACAAATGCGAGAGACTGACGCTGACAGCCTAGGCCATCTGGCCCCCATAAATCAGAACACCTTAACAGTGCTTACTGTAATATTGAATTAGATCAAGTAAGCCACTTAATTTTTAGAATCAGCTTTAGAATTAAAGCTCAGCCCTACCCAATCCAATTCATCAGTACTTCACAATTCAAATGTTAAGTACTGTATTTTTTTAGCCACAGCAGGTATTTAGCCAACCTGGACAGACTGGCAGGAAACAAGTGAGGAAACTAATGCAGGTATCAGATCCCCCCAAAAATCACACCATAACCCGTCAGAGCACTTACAAATTGAGTCCCATTCCAATTGCATCCGTAGCAACTAAAATTTTGCATGGATCATCAGGATCGTTGAATTTCTTTGCCTGTTCAAGTTTTGTTCCTAAAGCAAAAAAAACCAAACACTTCACATAGCAAACTGTCCTTATAAAATAAACACAGCTCATCACTAAGCTTGATGTCTTTATAATAGATCAAGGGAAAAAAAAACACTTTGATTGGTATTGGGCTGTGGCTGAGGGTGGAGGGGAATTTAAACCAGTCCCAGAGCTGTGGATAGATCTCATTTAGTTGAGTCTATCTGAAGAACAATATTAAGTACGTAATAAAAGGTCTGACACCAAGATTATAAAAAACACCACTCAACAGAAGTCTTTGTAACTAAATGCAAAACTTTTAAAACTTCATTTTAAAAGTTGCTTTTCTTTTTCTAGAAAAGGAGCAAAATCAGACTGTTCTCTTAAAACTAAAAGGAAGGAAGCTTTACCTGGTGGCAGACTGCCATAGATGACAGCACACTCTAATCCTCGAGCTTCAACCTGCCGGCTGACAGAATAAATGTCGTTCTTACTGAAACAAACGATGCAGTCCCCAGGCCGGAGGTTATCCAGAGATTCCAAGGCATAATCCAACACTGTAAGGGGAGTGAGTCTTTTGTAGTTTCGGACCTAGAATTAAAGGGGTTATCAAAGATAATGTGGTTTTTAAATGAAAAATTCCTGCGGAAGATCATGGAACATGGTTATTGTCACAACACTGAGGGACCTCTCACAATCCTGGAAGGTAACTACCAGCGAGAAGGTGACGTACACCTCATGCAGTTGCATACTTGCAACGTTTCCCAGGCTGAGAAATAAAAGGCCTTTTCAAGAAGCAGAGGAACTATACATTTTTACGTGTCACCTAGTTTCAAGTGAAGAAATACACAGACTACGTAATAGCCATTCTTGTAAGAAAGGATTTTGTTTTCCTTACTTCAGACACCTTCATATTGTAACTCTTTCACAGCTGCACAGCCCAACAAGCAGGTTTATGTAAAGAAAGCCACTGAACAGCTACAGCATTCCCCGAGGGGAAGTCAGCAAAACACTTACCTTTCTTTTAAGCAAAAATAATACCACTATATGAAAAAAAAAAAAAAACACTTTGTAACATCTCCTCTGGTTTGGCAAAATGGAGAAACATTTTAACAATAACTCCTGCAAGAGTACCTTTGATCAGTTGTATCCCAGACAAGAGCCTGCATTTCAGTCTGTTTTCCCAGCAAGAAGAATGTGATGCTCTAGCCAGAACTTCGTAGAACTAAAAAGCTTACCTCAACTTCCTCCCCTGTGGTGTACATGAGTTCTGTCACCAAGTCAATAGCAGCAGCTTCTCCACAAACATGGATTTCTTCTGCAGAAAGTCCTGAACAAGATCCAGTGAAACAAAGTGCAAAAAGTTACATACTTATATCCAGCAGCGCTTTGGCTGACGTTAACAGTTACCCCAAAATTACATTTTTCTTACTAAACATTTCAAGGAGTATTCTTCACTTCGCATTAAATTCTGAACTACTGTCATAAGTCAGAACAACCTGTGAACCAAAGTTAATTGCCAACACTAACAAGCTTACCTAGAAGGGCTCTTGTCCAAGCCCACCCTCTGGCAGGATCTCGGATCATCTGAATTTCATCAATCACAGCAACTTCATCTTTAAAACAAGAAAAATACGATGAACCAAGGAAGGGAATCCAGAACAGCAATATTACATAGGAATGAACATCACAAAGGCTTTCAAAAATGTTGCTCAAATCAAGTTAAACCTCTGCTGCCAAAAGGTAAGCTAAGATGGTCCAGGTAATAACTCAGAAATCGCTCAAGTAGGAGTGAAAAGGAATAGCTCTACTACTTCATGGAGTACCAGCAATAACACCCCTAACGAGCCCAGAGATGTAACAAACAACTGCATATATACGTACAAGGTGTGTTAGTGCTGCACATTTCAATGGTACAAGCAATATGAGAAGCTTGTCTGGCATCTTCGTTGGCATACACACGCTCTTCTCCAGTCACCAAATCACATGGCACGTTCTATGGGAATTCAGAAAACTCATGTTACATTTCCTGAATATAATATCATCCTATTTCCACAGGGGAAAAAAAAAAATCAGTTTCTTAAAGTAGCTTCTAAGACAGTATAAAGGAAGCTATCCAGAAAATAACTACTCAGCCTTTTGAAACTTGTGGCCTGTATTTAAGCCCCATCAGGCTGAAGGGCATGATGAAGAGGTAATATCTTTAATGAGATGCCCTCCCACATTCCTGCTAGAGATTATATCTTACTTAGATGTACTCTTACTTAGAAATTCTCAGACTTAATATATAGGGAGAAGTGACAAGAACCTCGGTAAACACTACTGTATCTACACACTACGCTGCATTAATGTGTGATGTGCTACAGTAATACCTCAGAGTAGGTATGGTTCTGTGCAGCTGCAAACACCCTGGTGAAAACCCTTCAGAAAGATGCTGGAAACAATCAAAAAAATACTAAAGAATGCCTCCTCTAGGGACCAGATATAACAGGCACTGGCATTCACCAACTCACCCAATCTGAAGCCGCAGAACTTTAATAGATGGCTGAGTTAAATGTATTTAAACCCTGAAGCAAAAGGTTGATGGGAGTTGAGAAGGGTAATTACTTGAGTACAAGCTAAAATAAAGGTCAGGGTAAAAGCAGCAACAGTTTCGACACAGAAAAATCTAACAGTACAACCAGGCTAAGCCAGGGAGAGAGCAAATACCACAGGAAAATGAATGCAGGTTGCAAGGATGACAACGTGGCATATGCTTTGCAGAAAGTGATGTTCCACTCTGCCTAGAGCAGGAATGACTCTGGTAACTGACACTCCCCCCCAGTTTGCCACAAGCACCCTTTCAAGTCCACTGCTTCAACAGCCTCCTTTAAGCAACTACAGCACTTAACAAACATGCATGCATGAGACTGCTCCAATAGTAAGGACACAGGTAGGTAATACAACATACTGACAGCAGCATTACTCTTTTGGAAGATCTCATGAGCCAGAAGTTTTAATGGACCACAGTATATTCCAGACTTTGCTGACAAAAATCTCTGGATAGCATGGTATGTTTTTCCACTATTTGTAGGGCCGGCATGGAATATTATCTTTCTCTGAATAGCCCTAGCTTCTGGATACCTGAAACACACACAAAAAAAGATTTGTTCAACGTGTATCTGGTGTTCTGGGTACTGATTTAGGTGAAATTCCAAATTAGCTTAAACATTTGCATATCAGTAAACTTTCACGTGTGTTGAAAGCAGAAAGATCAAGTTCTTAAATACATCCTCCAAGACATGAAGTTCCTGTATCTTATACATTCATCATACTAATCATACAGTGCTTTCTAAGACTGAGACTGAAATTCGTACCTTGTGTTCAAAATAACTCTCATTACTACGGTCTCTCTCTGGGTGCACTAACATTTTAATGTTCCGACACACTAATTCCCAGATACAGCCACAAGTCAGCTTTCCGGAAAGAGAATACCAACTCAGCTACTTTCATAGCTGACACACTCTCATTCTCCTTCTAACTAATTGCAAAATACCTTGTAACGTAGATAAGACTTTCTGAGAAGTTATTCTAAAAAGAGAGAACTGGAACTGAAAATGTAACGCAAATATCCATCACAAAGTTCAATTCCACAGACTCGGAAATTACATGATGCTAAAAAAAACACCCCAACCACTTAAACTCACTGACCAGTTGGGCGGCAGCCTTAAATCGCTGATCTTGCGCAGATCATCCATGCAGTCCAGCATCGGAAAGATCTGCTTGGCATGTCTCAAGAAAAACGGAAAGAGATCATCCACGTGACCTAAAAGACAACCCCTTTTAAGAAAGTTTGAATGTCTGTCCGAAGGCATGCATCTTTGTAACAAATTCTGAAAAAAATTAATGCTACTTCCACCTCCACTTCTGTAATTATCTGGCTCTACACAAATAGCAGAGAGGCATTAAGCTCATGAGTTAAGTGCTCATTAAGCACTGTTCTACAAACACAAAGGAGCATGAAAAAAATAAAATAAAATGGGAAGTTATGAAAAAGCTGGGTGAGAAACAGCTTTTTTCTGTCCTAAGAAGAGTTTAGTCTTTTATTCCTAAATTCATGTGCAGCCTTGGAATAAGGTAAGGAAACCACATGAAAGATTTTATGCACAACTTATATACAAAGATTTTCAAAAATTCCTAAAAAGGTAAAGATTAAAAACACCACATTTACGTTTTAAGACAAAGCTTCAGGACAATGAAACCTATAAATCACCATCATTAAAAGCATACGTACAATGATAAAGTCCTGAAGCTCAAGCTCTGGAGAAAGCTGTTTGTGCTGTTACCAATTAGCATCACCTCTTGGTTAAGCGCCGTTAATGACAACGCACAAAGCAGTGAGCAAGCAAGCAAACACCACTTTCTCTGTTAGTGCCACACAGAAGCAGAACGCAGTCACAGAGCTGCATTCCCAAGTTTTCCAAGCCACCTGGGCAGGACAACGCTCTCAAAGTGCCCCCTAGTGACTACTACATTTTTGAGAGGAATAAATCAAACAGCACAGCTTTCATTTCAGCAATGAACAGAGGCTATAAAGCAATGGGCTTCTACTTGCTAAGACTTCCACCTCTTTTGTTTCCACTTCAGAAGATTTAAAGACAGAACGCTCCATAGGATGGGCACAAACGGTTCTGAAGAGGAAGCAGAACGATTTTCAACCTCTTTTACAGCACCGTAGGGGGGTCCAACAGGTAGATAGGTAAGTACAGCAGCCAAAAACAAGAAAGAATGCACATTTTATTTTACAAACACCCCAGATACTTGCCTGCACCACAGCATATATCATTGAGAATAATATGCAAATCAGCACTCACAGAGCTGGATTCCATGATATATTTCCTAAAGCTTATAAAGGCTTGGTGAAACAGGCGAGCTGCAAAAGGACAATGAAAAAGTCAAAGTGAGTAGGATCAGGGCACCATATTTACAAACACCTAACAAAACACTGAGATGGTCCATTAAAAACATACACCTTCATATTACAAGTAGCTGAAGTTATTTAAACCCAATGACGGAGGCAACCTAAGCAAGCAGTGCTGTAAGAACCATAGAAGATCCAATCTACTACTAACATAGCCAAATAAAAACAGATTTCATGTAAAAGAAACACTATTTTCTTACCATCTAATCCATTTTCTGTTCCTAGTCTTTGGATTTCTTTTCTTTTGTAGAACTTATTTAAGTTTTTTAGAACTTCAGCTGCAGAAAAAGAAGAACATTTTGTTAGCTCACTCGAGACTAAATCGCATCCTGCTAGCCCCAGAATCATGGCTTACAGTCTCATTACTTCAGAGTGAGGGCATCTTTGCCATGCTGAACAGCCTCAAAGGATTTTTCCCCAAATGAAACAAAACAAACAACTGAGGCTGCTGTGGGAAAGGACGATTTTAAGTTTGGGGGTGGTTTCTTGTTTGCTTTTTATCAGCACCTATCAGTAAACAGCAGGTTTTAATGTGAAAACGGGATCTGCTTAAACCGCTCAATGAAGGCTTTCCTAAACCTGCTGAGAGGCCTTCTTCCCTCTACACTGCTTCTAAGACATGCGCTCAGGGAAATCAGGCCAACCAGCTGCCGTGTTCTGTCTGTTTCTCAGAGAAGATAAAAGAAAACGGAGCCAACTTTCCTCATATCCGTCACAAATCAAGAGGTTTGGTGCAAACACCTGATCATAAAGTTATTAATAAACCCATTCTGTGCCCTGAAAGGCAGGTCCTGCTTTTTACAAAACAGTATTTATTATTATAAAATACAGAATGTAGTTCAAATCACAACAGCAGAAATGTCTGCTCCCCATGGATAACAAATCAGGAATTCATAGCAATCCAGCAAGCGTCAGCAGCAGCTGGCCATAACCTTATGTTATTCCTAAAAGTCAAGTCCAGCGGCCCTGTACTGCACCCTGCCAGAAGAGCAGGGGCTCCATCCATCCCACACCTGCACGGGACGGAGTGGTGCAGCACTCTGTGGATAACTCATTTCAAATTGCAGTCTGAAAACTACTTCCGAAGCATTCACACGGGTAACTAAGCAAGATGAAGGCTGTTATCAGCAGGCTTACATTTACTGCACAGACATTTGTATTCTCATCAGAAAACTTTGAGGGCCCTGGAAATCAACGACAGACTGGAAAACGCCGCAGTAAAAGAACAGAAGAGGATGAATTTCTCTTGAGAAGCCTCCATAAGAAGTTACACAAGTTAACACAACACCAGACACATTTAAATCACAACCTGCTGGCTTTACTACAAGATGACAAGGTCAATGCCAGAACACTTGTTACTATCCAAGGCAACATGACGTTGGGACCATCGTAGCCCACCCAAGGTCACGATCCTTCCTGAGCACAAACACCTTCACAATAAGGAGTATCCAAACAAAACGAAGCTGGCATCGCACTCCCACGATGTGTACAGCCACAGCAGCTTAATCTAACTGCACGTAGCACTATTTCTAAAACAACCACTAGCAGGGCACAAACTCAAGAGATGTGTCCTACCTCTACCATTAATTCTCCTTTCTACCAGTCACTCCTGGTTTAAGAATTTCCCCTATTTTGCCATTCTAGAGCACTATTTTAGCTCCGCTTGAGTTAGAATACTTGAGAATTACTGACTTCTTAGCAGTATTTTCCAGTTAGACTTGCAATGTCCAACCCAAGTGACGCTGCACATCTAACTAGTCCTTATCTTTGCAACATCCCTGTCTTTTCTCATCTTTCTTTCAAGGCTGCATTTGTGAGCGGCCCAGTTACTCCCTTCCATCCTCCTATCCAAGCTGAGCATCGCAGGTCTTGGTTTTTTGTTTTTAAAACACCGCAGCTCCTTAGATGTTTCACTATAACCTGCTCATATATCACCAGCTCGCTCGACAATTAGCTTGTTTGATGCAGCAGTCAGACAAGGGCTTTAACAAGCATTGACTTAAATGTTCAATCACTCCATCATCCAGTAAGATCGTATTGTTTTATCATTTCCATACTTAGGCTTTTTGTAACAAGGATTGCCATCACACACACCTAGCAGTAACCTTACTAGTGTAAAAGCAACGAAAAGCTACAAAGCAACATATTCTGGCACAATCTCTGTAAGAGAAGCTCAAAAGCAATGCCCCTGCTACTTGTAACCTACTTGATACACCAACGTGCAAAGCATACATCATCACTAACGAGGACTTCCTAGTGAAGTCGAAGTAAAGCATAAAGATGCAGCTGGGGATGAATTCCCCCACTTGCTGTTAAGCAGCAGGTCTGTTATAAAAGCTTTTGCAGAACTGGCTTTGCAAAAGTTATCCAAAAAGGCGTCTGCTATACTGACAACCTTGGGCTAGCAGGAAAGGCATAACCACCTTTCATCTTGTTAGTTAGTTATTTACTGATTTACTGTAATTATGAAAAGTGTAAGTAACAAAGTTTCTTCACCGGCTGTAGTGAGAGAGCTCGTAAATACTCAGCATACAAATTCTTCTGTACTGAACCTAGGGCAGTATTTGACAGTAGAATTTGAAAGTATCCTCATTCAAAATACCACAGGAACAGATGTGTGATATGCATAAGATCTGGTCAGAATCCTGGAGGAAAACAAGAAGAGCATTTGTTTCATAAAAAAAATGGATGGTACTTGCTAAGGAAGCTAAGGTTTCAAAATACAAATTCACTGACAGCAACACAGGGTGCTGCAGGCCGCTGTGCCCGGCAAGCCGCTATGCCAGGCAAGCGCCAGGGCAGCCACCTGGCTGGTGTTCCTCACACCTCCAGGTTGTTTGAAACAGTTAATTTTCATCTGTGGGAACACAAATAATTTTAGCCCATGCGTTCTCCCTTGAAGTTCAGAGAGCATGCATAATCTACATGTATTTTCCTAGATCATTTTAATGGTAACTTTGAAGAAAGCCACTGGAACTGCTTGTCTAATATAGAAGACAACGAGTAACGTAAGCTTAAGATGCCACTGTTCGTACTTAGTGGCACCTGATGAACACACTCCTAACTTCAGCCAACACTCCGAGACCAGCCTGAAGACAATACACGTTTCTTG
Source organism: Heteronetta atricapilla (assembly GCA_011075105.1). NCBI lineage: Eukaryota > Metazoa > Chordata > Aves > Anseriformes > Anatidae > Heteronetta > Heteronetta atricapilla. Next base: position 3,763,996 of record CM021736.1, read on the forward strand.
CATTGCAGTTGTCCAGGATTTCACTCCTAACTACACCTTTTAGACCCAAGAATCCTTTTCTCAAAGGCTCCAAATCAGGTCGTTTTCCCATGCTTCCTATACCTGGGGTTAATAAAAATAAAACACTATCCTAATTAAGTCTTCTGAGGGCATACAAACAAACCTTCTACACCCTCGGTGCTGGGCATCACTGAACACTGAGAGGAGCAGGAACTTATTTCTTAGGACAGCATCCTGGCAGAGCTAGGTAAAACATAACTATTACTGTGCAGAAGGAACAAGCTGTATAGTTTATGATTCAATAAAACAGTGAAAAAGCATTTCCAAATCGCGCTGCGTTTCTCCAGATACAATTGTATCGATGGACAACGAAGCGTAGAGCACCTGAAGGCCAACAACTGGATTTCTTTCCTGTTTCTGCTCACACGACAACGAAAAGGGATGCACGGAGCACGATGCAGGAGACGCACCTGATACATAACCACGCACGCCAGGTACCCACGGCAGTGCCCTGCCCCGAGAAGGCGGCTGTTGGCCTCCCGCAGGCCGCAGCACAGCCGCGTGCCCCGGGCAGGGCAGCACGCCGCGCCCACGGCTGGCCCCGCACCTGCACCTCCACCTCGGGGCCTGCTCAACGCCAGCCCCGACGGCTTCGTCCCACCCTCGGCCCCACGGACAGACGGACCCACGGCCGGCCCGCACCCACCCTTGTCGAGGGGCCGCGTGAGCTCGGCGCCCACGTCCTCCTCCACCGCGTCGCCCACGAGCTTCAGCGGCACGGGCACGAAGAGGGACGTGTCGGGGGCCCGCGAGCCGCCGCTGCCGTCCGAGGAGGAGGAGAGGGAGGCCGGGAAGGCGGCGGCGGCGCCATGGCGGAGGGGCAGCGCCCGGCGCCCCGCCAGCCGCAGCAGCGGCCCCGCGCAGCGCCTCATCCGCCTCAAGGGCAGCGCCGCCACCGCCCGCCCCGCGCGTGCGCCGTGCCCCCGCGGGGCGCCGAGCCGAGATGGCGGCGGCACGGCCCGGCCCGCCTCGCCTCGGGCGGCCGCTCCCCTTCCTGGGCGAGGCGTGCCGCGGCCCCGCTGCTTCCGCCGCCAGGCCCTGCGGAGGGGAGGGGAAAGCGGGCCGCGAGGGGACGAGACCGAGTTAAAAGCGCCCGTTCCGCCCCGAAGAGAGAGATCCACGCACACAACGGTAACGGCTCGTCCCCTCACGCGGGAGTGAAGGACCTACCGCAGCTGTGGCACCCTAGAGGGAAAGGAACAGCACAACCAGCTACCTTAATAACAATGCACAACTGCCCCTCTGAGAAACACATCCTTTAAGATCCTTGCACCACCTGAGCCACTTTCGTACGCACCCAGTTAGCTACCCCAGCTTTCTTCTCTCACAGCAGCGCTGCCCTGTCACGAGGCAGGGCTGGGAGAAGTTTCAGCGTCCCCCTCTGTAACAAAGACGAGGCAGATGCTTAGTGAGAATACAGCTATTTTAATAATTGAAATAGCAGCTCAGTATGTTTCTTGTTTATTATACACAGTTGCACAATCTGAGGCTGGTTAAATACAATCAGTTTTCAAAATCTCTTAGAATAGTCTCCAGATAACAACATGCAAGTGACCATGAAAATATTTGGCTTTTTACTTTATTCTTTTAAATTTCCATACAGGCACTTACATGAGGGAATTAACTTTGCTCTCAAAGATATTCATATTACGAGAAGTATTCTAGCATAAAGTACACAGAATCTTTGTCTGCTTTATCAAAGTGCCACAGTAATAAAACAGTTCTTACAGAAAAGTAATTCAGTAATTTGCTTACTCATAAAGTAAGGTTACCAATGACACTTGCACTGAAGTTGAGAAGTCTTGGTTTAAAGGCCAAGTGAACTACAAGCGCAAGTAGCCTTCCACACAGCAGGCTTCAGTTTATGCCCAAGCCACACGTCTGATAACAGACTACATGCTCAACTGTGAGTAGATGAAGGCTAACTCATTTAAGCTATTTCTTCAAACACTAAATGCATACAAGATGATCAAGACAAACAATTTGCTGTGCTAGACAAGCTTCTAACAGTTTTGAGGCTTGCCTGGCTTGAAAATACCTTTCTAGAAGAGCACAAGAAGCATGTTTACCCTCATCATGGGCTTGGATGAGGAAGAGGTTGTCCTTTGAAGATGTTTTGCCTTTCCTATCAAGACAATGAGGAAAAATTGAAGACAATCGAAGCATGAAACCAGGAGGAACCACATTTTGTGTATTTGCAAAATAATCAATGTTACTAGAGTTTATTTCATCAACAAGAGAAATAATTACGTTCGGATACTTTACCCACTCACCACCCAAAGGTGAAATCATGAGAACATCTCCAAAGTCACTCGTTACCGGGCAATGAACCCCCAACAGTCAGGAGCGACTCAGATGAAAGGCTTAAGGGAAGAATGGCAAAGTCAGAACTGGGGGGAGGGAGAGCAAAGATGTTTTCTAACATTCTTTGCTACTGAAATTCAAAGCTTCTTAGAAACCTTGGTAAGGTGTCTGAAGGCTCCAGTTACAGTCATAGTGCATATATACATGCAGTTTGAGTTAAACCCTGTCTAATATATAGTGATTAGAAGTCTTAGGACAAGTCCACCATAAACCTTTTTAGTGTGATTTAGTCATTTGTCTTACTGCCATTTCAAAACAAAACAAATGCAAATAAGCAACGTTGGAAAAAGACATGCAATAAACAACATGAGAAGGGAAATGCTTTTGTTTTCACTGTATAGGTGATCAGCAAAATCAAATACACCAGCCTACCATGCGTGGAAACAACTAGATTTAAGCTTACGCATATCCAAGTGCATATAACATTACCAAATGAAAGTAAATGTGCAGTATAAAATAGCTTAAGAAAGTTCCAGTGTTTGAGAAAGCACTTTATTTTAAAGGTATATACATACTTGAATGTTTAACTGAAGAATGTTTTAGTAGTATGGTAAATGCAGCACTGCAAGACGAAGGAAGACAGTTGTGATGGGAATTTTGGCCTTCTTTCCCCACAGGCTGCTGCCGTCTTTAACCTGCTGAAGCATTGCAAAGTTTTTCGCCTCCTACCAGTTCACATTTCAGGTTGTTCAGCAGATGCTTGTGATTCTGGAGATTCAAATCGCTGGTGAAAGTTTGTTCGTTGTTTCCTCAGCTTCTCAGGCGCTTTTCTCCATAAAATTATTTCCTATTGGAGGAAGCAAACACTTTTGAAACAGCCATTCACCCTCAAGCCAGCAGTATTAGCTATCATTAGGATAAATTCCTAGATGGAATAGGCAAAGGCTTATGAAAAACCTCTGGATCCCCATTATTTTCCATATGCACTTTCTGCTATGTAGTTAACAGAAAGATGATAATTTATGTATTCAGTTACTGCCTGAATACTAACTTGCAATACTGAGCAGTCACCCCTTCCTTAACAATCCTACTCCTCCCTCTGATGCTAGTAGAAGGGTCAAGAGATTTTTCTTCCTCCTTTTCTGAAAATCCAGAACTCAGCATAGCCATTGTATGCTCCAGTTACCTTCCATTTCCCACATACATCACCTTGCCTATTCTTTAGAAGAAAAAAATCTTATACATGTTGCCACAAGCCATGTGGCTTCATTCCAGTGACCTTTTCCATTATTTCTTTTCCCCTAACAGGTCCTCAGCTTCTGTTAATTTTTCAGTCAATTATCTTGACCTTACTACAGTTGTGAACCCGAGATAATGCTGGGAAGGGATGTTATCTGCAGTAGTTAGAAAAGAGCAAGCACGGACATGCATCTATAACTCGTTTTAGCCACAAAGCATATTATCTGGCTGTTCTCAGTACAAGATTGTTTTAGGGCACTGAGCATTATATCCTTGCTGAAATAGTATCTGTCATTTCTGCCTTCCTCCTGGACTTCCTGCAGCAAGCTAATATTTTCTATATAGCTTCCAATACATTCACCAGCAGAAACGTTTATGCCATACATGAAGTATAGCTGAATATACATTCTAATGTATAGAATATCTAAAGCAACATGCACAACGCCCCAGAATTCTGAGGTGAAATCCCTATAAACCTTACCTGTTGTTTGAAGTATCGTCTGTCTTCTTCATCCACAAGCACAAGATTTAAGAAGTACCTCACTGAAAATTTCTTGTTCACATCTCTCATTGTAGGAGTTGGGTCATAGCCCGCTAAGAAGAGTCTGATAGGAATTGATTCACCTTGGAAAGGAAAGTTTCAATTAGTTCCTGAAAACCGGATAACATTAGTAGTCTCAGAAGCTACGCAAAATGAAGGCAGCTTCCCAAGTTCTGTGCCTCTCCTTTCTGCAGGGAGAAAGGGAACACCAGACATCCGAAATCTGAGGCAAGAGGTAGAATCCTCTCACCAGTAAGTCACTTGCACCTCATTAGGTTTCAGGTCATTTAAGAGCCTTCCACACAGTCATCAGAACCAGCTACTAGTAGCAAGCAAGCGGGAGTCTAGATTAAAATATGATCATCACACTCAGATGAGACCTCAGTTACACTATCTTGTGCTACTAAAGCACCTTCACAGTACTGCTGCCACCTACGGCATCTACAAGCATTTGCATGTCTGAGTTCTGAAGTCAGGCAGTAACTGCTCAGAGCTGGAATGCTTGTCTAAAAGTTTCTTTTTAAAAAAAAAACAAAAAACATTCAGGCGAGTATGAAATCAGAGGTCGAACCATTTTAGTCAGTAGAAGCATGGTAACCAAGCAAGACAAAAAGAAATTGCATCTTGAACTCCCTACAGCTAATCTACATCAGAGTCGGGTTTATTAAACTGAAGTGATAAATTGATCAATCAGAATTTGCAATGGTAAGTGTAAGAATTACTAGGGTCCCAAGTAAAATTCCTTAAGTTAGTGAAAATACCTGTTTTAAATAGGAAAATCCAATATTATTACAGCAACCTAAGTAGAAAGGTGTTTTCTCCAATAAAAGTTTACACAAGTCACTCTCATAACCCACATATTTTTAGGCAGTTAACTAAGAATGCTTACCCTTCAAAACAGAATCACAAATATTTACCTTTAACTGGTGCGCCATCCATTATTTCATACTTGGCAATGGTTTCAGTCTCTGTTGTGGTACTAGGTCCTGATAAAAACAAGTTATCACTTTGAGAACACATGCTTCAGTTCTAAACGTATCTACAAAGCTTTATCACAGCAATTTCTACTCTGCAGCATTTAAATTACATACCACCAGATTATTTTTTTGCCTTTATTTTATATTTAAGTAACACATAAAGTGAGGAAAGCCAGCTCCTAGACAGAGCAGCTACTCTTTACTGTCTCTTCCCAGCACTGACACAAACAAGGCAGTCACCGGGGCTTCAAGGGAGCACTCAGTACGCAGGCTTTAAATAAGGGACAAGCATGCAGGGTAAGATTTTTGAAACTGTTCAGTGGGCAGTGACTCTGCTAAGCCACAACCAGACTAGAAACCTGAGGAGCTGCCATCCAGCATAAGATCCACCTTTTTCCACTGCCTGGGATGAAGTACTACCTAGCTTAGCCACAAAGCAAGCAGTAGAGCTCTCTGCTATTCCTCTCTTACTACAGAGACATTCTTGAATATCCACATAAACAACTCACTAGGGCCCCAGCCACTCGGGAAGGAAGTCATGAGCCACAACCTTACTGCCTTCCTAGTCCCACTGTGTTCAAGCCCAATCTGCAATAATCGAGCTGTTTCTGCCTCAAAGCCCCTAGATGTTTTCATCACATCAGTTTGTGGCTGCTTGAAAATGATACCTTTCTAGAGCAGAAGAGCGATTTCATGCCACTCTTTACCAATCCCACTTCACTAGCTTTACTCTGCAGAGGCAAAGAGGTCTTCGGGATGCATTTTACACCTCTTTCCTTGTTTGTTATCAAGGCTGCTTAAGCTGTTGTATATTTTTTGCACAGGTTCCATTTACAGTGGTTCAGGTTTATGAAGCCAGGCTAACATCAAAGCCCCAGAACAATGCCACAGACCTCAAGAATGATAATCGCAGCACAAAATGCAAATGGTAGTCAAACATCAGTGAGGAAGAAGCACATCTTTTGGACTTGGTTTCTCTTACCAATTCCAGTAATCTCCTTTTTGATCAGCTGCAACTCCATGTGCTGAATTTTTATTCTTACTAAGAGGAAATAAATTTTCCCAACAATCACGTCCTTTAAGTGATACCTTCGAAAGAACAGAACAAGAGGGGTTCATTAAATAAATAAATAAATAAAAAAACACAACTTTTACACCTTCTTCAATTAATTTCTACAGGCAGTTACCTTATCTGCCCCTTCATTACTCAGGCCTCACTTCCCCACCAAACTATATCTCAGCCACACTGGTGCAATTAACACCTTTCTATCACTGCACTATTGGTAAATGAAGTACTGTAGTTTTATTCAAAAGTCATAAATGCAGAAATCAAGTCTTAAGCATCTGCTGTGACCTTCCTATTAGTATTGAAGGCAGAACAGACAAGAAAGGCCATCGTAATTAGTAACCAGACAGCTCAATGCCATAATCACTGAAGGTGTCACTTTGCATTTCAACTTCCTAGTGCCACACTGTTCATCAAGTATTCCGTATCCAACACTTTTCTACCCAAGCATTCACCCGAATGTGTTTCATTCTAAGTTACACTTACTTTGACTTATTGTATTCAAACTCTATATGAAGACAGTCTTCAATGCCTACTTCCATTTTAATGGAGTTGTTTACATCTGGGTAGGTAGCAAGCTGGTGAACAATCAGATCGTATTCTTTCACCATGTCTGACAGTCGTCTCACTATTGTTACTTTTAGAAAATACCTAGAAAGAGAGCCATAAAGTTAACCAGAATTACATAAGCAAACACTTTGTGTTCTGAAATACAGGTCATTCTTTCAGAGACCACAGTACATTCTCTTTAAGACTGAGCAGAAAGGAAAGACACCAAAAAGACAAAATGCTTTTAGGTATTAAAAAATAATTGTGTTTTTCCCTCTTTTTTTTTTTTAAGGGAAATATATGGACTGTTTTCATTTGATTGGACTGAAAGAGTCTGATCCACATAAACATCATGCTGTAATAGTGCCACTTCTATGTTATTTGGAATTGCTCATTCTCAACACTGTGAAAAAAGGCACACTAGCTACACGTGCTGTTATAAATACCTGATTTGAAATCCAAGGAGTGTGGGGGCATGAGGAAGATAAGCACAATTGCTAAATTATGAAATATCCAGCAGGACAGGAGAGGAGAGAAGACGTAGCGGTTACAAACCTCAGTCGGACGTTGGCACCAATGTATGATTCATATGGCTTCTCAACCTGCATGAATTCAAAGTCATAGTTTCTGCTCTGGGTCAGTTCTCCAGGTAAGGCAAGCTCCTTCACTAAGTTCACAAATTCATGGGTATTGCTTTTGTCGTTGAAGAGCTCTACAGTTGAGGAAGAGGAAAGGAAAGTGGGTTTCAGTATTTTTTTTTAGCAAACAAAACTGTCTCTAATTTTCCAAGAGCAGATGGAAGAAGACAAAAGCAAGTAATTTGATTTGAGCAACACGTTTGACCAGATGTTTTATCCAGCTTTTCGAAGTTATCTCCTGTTTCAGCAACTTACAGTAGGCGTTCCTAAAGAGTCAACTGCAGTGAAAAAGAACACGTATTTGAAGCTTCACTTACATGGGATTTATTTTTCCCCCCTTTCTTGAAATGACAGTTCAGCTAGCTTTATCAAGTACTTCTTGCCTTGCATCCTTCGTAAATAACATAGCTCAGTTTTGGCTTCTGACATTACTGAAAGGACAGAACTTCAGCAAAGCAAGATTAGCCCACTAAGGACATGCCAGTGATCCCAAACGGTACCCCACAGGCCAACACCACCTATCAAATGGTTTATCATCACTGCTGGTGTAAGTTGGTCATTTGAAAACAAGTCCTTAAGACAAACACACCAGTATCACGCAGCAACCACATTTCCAGTCACTAGACTAGACCGCTGTGATTATTATTCACCTGCAGGTTTATGCCATGCAATCCTCACATAGATAAAGTTAGAGAAATATAACATCGTCATTAAAAGACTACCCCCTTTAGTGCATTAAAACAGCTGCTCTGCAATTCACACCTAAAAACATCAGGTAAGAACGTAAGCAGCAGTTGAAGTGGTTGTGCACAGACTGAAGCATTCCAGAAGAGAACAAACATGAACTTCACAGTTTATCACTGCAAATTTGATAGAAACTTATACGTTCACTAGTAACTGCTTATTTTCTACTAAAACCAGAAATAAAAGCTGTGCTTTGTTTGCTATGACAAGCGTTAAAATAACAAAAGTTCTGTTTCCTGTTGCATGTCCACTATTTTTTGTGCCAGTCAGAAAAATACTCTGAAGAATAGGTTTAAAATACGTTTGTGATGTGCAACTAGAGCTAGTCTCTCCATCTAGTGCAGAGAGAAGTCACACTAACAGGATGCCATTTGTATTAACTATATTAAAACTTGAAAGGATACAAAGAATTATCAACAAGTAAAATAAGCAGTAGCTTAAGCCCCTCCTGTGCAGCTCCTTGAGAACTTCTAAAATTGTAGCACAAGAGAAAGACCCAGAAGAATATAAAATTTGATAAACTCCATCAAGTTAAAGTCATTCAGAGAATACAAATGATCCATCAGAGCAGATGAACATATATACAACTATTAGAGGACAGACAACAGACTAAACAAAGCTGACATATGGGAGCTCTGTTTTTTCTCCTCGGCTTCTCAACACCTCATTTCCTTTGCACTGCTGTTTCACTCTACCAGCCTGCTTTTATGGCTCCACTGATCAGATCCTCGAAGCATAAAGCAGCAGGTGTCAGAACTCAGTCATACTTGCTGCACAACAGTTCACACGAAGGGTAACGAAGCCTACTGACTGAGCAGAAACAGAGCAATCTGTTAAATGCCAACCAAAAAGTCTATTTTATGAGGTTGGAACTTGCAGGTTTACTTCTAAGGGGGACAAAAATGCAAAGAGCCCTCTAACAGAGAAAAGAGATTTCAGCATCAGCCTCAAGAAGCTGAGGTTTCTTGGACTGCTAAGAGGTTAGACACAGTCAAGATTCTTCACAGCTCAAAACAAGATTTGGATACAGTTAAAAGATAATTATGTTTATTGTGTCAATACCACATCATCTTGCTAAAAAGCACACAGGTCCTGTGAAGCTTCAACACTGCTTTTTGTTAACAATACAAGATTATAGTTATTGCTTCTCTAAAACAAATAATTATTTCCAGAAGTGTTTTACTGTAGGCAGTCCCATTTCTTTCCTCTCTCTTGTTTTTCAGAGCCAGAATTTAAGACTAGAATTAAGGAGTCTACCACAATAGGTACACCTGGTATTTTCGCTTGAAACCTTAAACATGGACAAAAGGCACCAGCAGGAAAAAAAAATAAGTGCTTTGAGCTGTTTTTTTCAAAACAGGGTCATTCACTACCTATAATCAGAGGAGAACATTCATTAAGTTATAAATGCATAAACTGAAATACGTAAAGCTGGAACAATGTGTATCGTGGTTACGAGTTTAGTTTTCAGAAATCTCGAGTGGTTCTTAATCAAGTTCTTAGCCAGTCAGACAAAATACTTGCCAGCCCCATTCTCCCTCGCATGTACACATCTTCCCTTCCAGTGATATTCTGACTAGCACAAATTAGTATGTCACTTGTGTTAAAATTAGTAGAATATAATCTTCCTTTGGCGCTTGTCATCTACTAACCCGATCAGGTTGCAATGGTTCAGCCAAGCTGCTGACAGTCGCATACGCGAAAAGTTCCACACACCACACCCACCTAACATCCCCTTCGTAGTTTCAAAACTCACCGATCTGTCCTACAAATTCAATTCTAATTCCCTGGTGCTCTAGTCTCTTCCCATGCTGTTTAAAGGAGATGTTCACCTACAAAGGCAAAAAAAAAAAAGCAACAGTTAAAAGTTAATACTTTCACTTAATACATGGTCTTAGTACAGGCATGTAGCAATTTCCTTTTTAAAAACTCTTCTCAACAGCACTACCTGAGCTTGACAAGAACTGAGTCAAACAGCTCATTAAAAAATTAACCATAACCAAGGCCCCACTAAAGCCTTTGAGGAAAATCTAGCCATCCATGGGACTGAACTTAGTAAGCAGCCTTGAAACCTTTGAGCCCCACAATTAGGAACCCAACCCCTAGCTTCAGTAGAGCTCATGTAAGCCAGCAGTGACCTCCTTGCCATCTTTGAGAGCAGAGAGCTCCAAAACATGTGGAAGTCCAAAAAAGAACTCCCATTAGATGCATTCCTTTCAAGTCAAGTGCACTCAGCTCCTTTCCTCAGCAGAGAGCCAAATATTAGGTTGAGATAAATCAATGTTTCTGCACTAGGCAGCTACTAACAGAGAGAATCCTGTACCTTAAAATCCAATACATCATTGATATCCAAATAGAAAGCAAAGCACTTGAATGATCTACCTCCGTGATGAAAAGAAGGGCAGAGACAGAGGTCAGCTGCCCTATGAACTGCTGTTCTCCCAAACCCCCTGGTCCCACTGTGCTAGTGTTAGTCAAAATTCACCAGGCATCTCTCAGGACTTGCTGATACAAGCGAGAAGTCATTAGGTCAGTGAACATGTAAGAGTCAGTTCCTTCTGTTCGAGTTTGAGGCCTGTCTTGCAAGAGTTTCACATCCCTGAAAGGATCTTTGTAGAGAAGCAAGCTCTTAACGTGGAAAAATAACTGAAGAGCAGGAAGGTGCCCAATGACAATCAGTCAGTCAAGACTGAACTAGGCATTTAGAAGTCAGTCCTAGAACCCAATAGCTGGCCCAAGCTTCTTGGAGGAAGAGTGAATCCTAACAGAAACATTCAGAGAATGACTCCAGTAAAACCAGTGATAGCAAGGACTTCTTGTGGGGGAATTCTGAGAGATGAGGAATCCCTCCGGTAATTTTAACTACATTTCCCCACCAAGAACTCCTGTTGACTCAAAAGCCAGCTGAATGTAACGTGCTGCCCCTTTGATGTAGTTCCAGAAACCACTTCAGGGCACGAAATGTAAGGCTTAGCTTTAGGGTATGCAAACGAGGTTGGCTGCACCAGCCAAAAATTACTCTTGCACACATGGGAGTTGTGGATTTCAGAGTTCAAGGGGAAGGGCGGGTCCAGTGTGGAATAACTTTCTTGTCAGAAGCAACGACAGGATTGCACATGGTTGCACAAACAGCTTATTCATAAAAACATGAAGGCCAGAAAAGATTATCAGAAACAAACATGAACAGAAGAGGCTCAGTTCTGTCAGCTGCCTGAATAACTATGGTTAAAAAGACCAGATAGAGGAAAATAGTGTTTTCATTAGTAACAACACAACCTGAGATGGCCACGCTTGCTCATGTTTGTTCATTTCATTTCCTACATGCATTAGCAATCAGTGCAGTAATAAATAGCCAGTCAAAAAAAAAAAAAAGTTACCTTTCCTGAAACAGATTCACCATCATAGAAGAGAAAATGCTTTTCCACTTTACCATCTTCTGTTTTGATTTCTGCCGTTTTTCTTGTTTCAGCATCATTAAGAATAACGTCAATCTCACAAACGGGACTGAAGAAGCCTCCAAGAAAACTCTGGAATGACAAGAATGAGGTAAGTTACTCCACAGAGGTCACCCCATTTTAAATGCAGTACCTACTTGCAGCTGTGCACCATACACTGCGGAAAAACTCGTGTTTCCATGAAATTACGAAGCCATCCTGCATTAAGGACCCAAGATACAGCAAGGACAAAAGAGAGATGATCACCTAGCAAGTAACTGCAATCACAGCAACAAGCAGCAGTTGTACTTACAAAAATGGGATGTTTATTATTCAAGCGTGCAGCATAGCTACCTCCATTACTACTACCTTAAAACGCTAATAAACATTTGGTACTGTTGCAAACACAATTTTGGTTTCTGCCACGGCAACATTTCATCGCTTTTACTGTTAAACCAGTGATTTCACTTTGAACAAATTAATCCCTTCTAACCACACCAAAAAAAAAATCTTGTTAACAGATGTATTCCACCTGGGTGAGGATTTGAGCTATTATGCCAAAAATACGCATTGTTTGATACCCACTATAACTTCGTAAACAGCAGCACCACAACGACCAGAACTAAGAGGAATGATGGAGCAAAGCAAGGTGAGAAGAAACAGCTATCAGGGGAATATTACAGAAGGCCTAAAGCAACCTCCTGGCCGGCCAAGTTCAATAAGGAACTTTTATTTGCTGCCTCTTCCTACACCCTGTAATTCCCTACAGGAACAAAGAGAGCATTAGCAGGCTCAGGAGACAGCAGCTCTTCACGCGATCTACCTTAACTACGCAGCCCTGCCATCAGATGCAGCGCATGTTCCAAGTCTACCTGTAATTCTGCTCCAGGCACCGAGGTGCTGCAAGCTTTAGATGTCTGTCCTCACCTTGCAACAGCATTCTCTAGGCATGAACTTTTGAGCGGTATCAGGCAACAGAGCAGGGAAGATCATCCTTTGACCTTGCACAAACATTTCTTACAAGAAACTGAAAAACATGTTTAGCAATTCCGTGGGAAACTCAGCGAGGTTAGTGTGAAATCCCACTTTTTTCCTAGGAATTAGGCACTAATCTGCTTTGATGTTCGAAAGCAGACAACACTTTGCTAATTCAGGACAACATTTTTTTTTTAAGAAAGCATTTTGCTTTGAGGAGTTACACTTGGTTCTCAATGAGAGCATCCACTTCAGCTAGTGGATTTTGGTATAACATGTAACAGTCACCCTCATTTCACCAATTTAACCTCAAAGAGTGAATAAATACACATTCAAGGAGTTGTGGGGACCTCAACTTTTAACTGTTTGATTAATAACAAAAAAAAAAATCTAAAATACAGTTTAATATGAATGCAGCTGCCTAGCAGTAGGAACACCGAGTAACGTATTGCAAGACATGGTGCAACGTGGAGCTATAAAACAGCAAGTCACACAAGCCTAAGCTGACTTGGTTTGTTCACAAAGCAAGCAGCCCCAGTTCCATCCACAAAGACACACGCAGCTCAGTAACCGAAGCCCGGTCACGTATACTTCAGATTCTCAGAGGAAAGGAAAAGCCGTCGAGCAGGCAGGTGGTCAATCCTACGACTGAGCGGTCCTCCACGTTTCTGTCAAGTACGTGTGTGCATTCACTGCTCAAACAAGACATTAGGGTGGTTTTTGGTTTGTTTTTTTAGGAAAAAAGTGACTGCACATTAGAACTGTTCTTGAATTTTGACTCATTGGAAAGAGGAACAGAGAAAGAAGACTTCACCAAGAATTCCAGACCTTCGGGCTATTTTCATCTGCGACACGAGTTATTTTAGAATACCAGTATTTTTTTCTCTCTTTGGTTCTGTACCTGTTGTCCAGACCAGCCTTCCAGCTCTACCCCCAGCTAGGCAGGAAGCACACCACCTTCAGGTGAGCATTACACGAGCTGCTTACAGGGGCACCTGCCACGTTTTGAAGCCGCACCGCCACCCAAAGCGGCCGGCCAGACCTGGCCCGCCGCTCCTGAAGGCTCTGCGCGAGCCTCTGTGCTTCTCTGCCACCCGAGCCCTCAGAAACGAGCCACGACCTCCTCCGGAGAGGCCGAGAACCCACGGAACGGAGGCACCAGCCGCTGCTATCTCCTCCGCCTCGCTACCAAAGACGCCGCCGCAGGGCAACCGCGCGAGACGAGAAGTTTATTTTAAGAAGCCGTAATAGGGTTTATTAGCATAATAATGACAGAAGCCGGGTTTTACGGTGCTGCCCGAACGCTGCCCAACGCCTCAGGCTCGCTGCCAAAGGGTGGGCAGCGCCTGTGCTCCTGCGGGCCCGCGGCCACCCCGCCGCGCTGAGGGACCCGAGGGGCCCCCGGGGCGGCCCCCACGAGCCCCCGCACGCCGCAGAAGCCCTCGGGGCGCCCCCCAGTCCTCAGCCCTGCCCCTAAGCAGCCCCCAGCCCTGCCTCTGGGCCGTTTTCAACCCGCCGCAGCCCGTTCCCCCTCCCGCCTCAGGCGGCCCCTCAGGGCCGGCGGTTGGCGCCCCGCAGCCCCGCCCCGCCCCCACTCACCATGGCCGCTGCCCGCCGCCGCCGCGCGCCACCAGCCCCCGGCCCGCGCCCCTGTCATGTGACCCTCCGGGCCGCCACGCCACGCCACGCCCACACAGCCTCCCCGCCCCCGGCACGTGACCGGCCCGGCCCGCCCGCGGGGCGGGAAGGGGGCGGCGCATGCGCGGAGGGAAGGGGCGGGAAGGGGCGGCTGTGGTGGGTGGGGGGAGCGGAAGGGTGAGGGGCTGGCGTCGCTGAGGGGGAGCGGTGCTTGTGCCGGAACAGCGCAGCGTCCAGCCCAAATAAACGCTTTTGATGTAGCAAAACAGCCCAGCGTCCAGCCCTAATACATGCTTTTAATGTACCACAACAGCCCAGTGTCCAGCCCTAATAAAGACATTTAATGAGCAAAAGCCGTAAGGGTTATAAGGCAACGGTTTTTATTGAGCGGTGGTAGGGGCTGGTCCCGTCATGGCGGCCGGACTCTAGAGGAGCAGAGCCTCCTCCGACAGCTGCAGCCCCAGCCCCGGCGGCAGCTCCGGTCTCCGGGCAGCCCGGGGAACGGGGATGGCCTCGGCTCCTGACCCCGAGGCCGGCTCCATCTCCAGTGCCGTGTCCAAGCCGGAGCCCGATTCCTCCTCGGAGAGCGGGAAGATGTCTCTCAGCTCCTGAGAGTTCTTCATCCTGAAACGCCAGGCAGCGGCGGGTTCATTACAAATTCACCGTTTCCCACATTATTCCCTAAATATCACGCCCACGGAGCCAGGCGAGCCACGGCCCTGCACGCCCACGGCACCGTGCGCACTTACGGGGACGGGTCGGCCATGGGAGGGAGGATCCTGTTGGCGCCGCCGTGGGGCTGGTGGAACCAGGGCCCCTTCTCCTCGATGCAGTTGGGGGACCAGGCGTCAGGCCGGCACCTCACCCTCTTGTACCGAGCCTTCTGCATGGGGGCACCTGTGGGAGCAGCCCACGTTAATCACCTGCAACCACCGATCCCGACTTGGGTGTTGCGTCGGCAAAATTACCCCAAACCCGCCGCCTCAGCTCAGTGCCCCCGGGCCAACGCTGATGAACTAGTCCTCCAAAATTACCAAAAGGAGAAAACAGGGCTGGAAGCAACAGTACAGCATCTTTCTTTCCAGTCTCGTTTAATTAACTTGTTCTGAAGCCTCCTGGCACATCCTCCTCCTTTTGGCACTCTATGTAATTTTTCTCAGTTTCTTGGGAATATCTGTCTGTAATTACGGCTCTCTATTGCTCCATAAATTGCCACAATGTGCTAGATGACTTTCAGCTTCCTCCTACACTCTTCTGTCAGAGGAAAAGTCTCTCAGGTAGGATTTCCTGCTGCTTTCACAGCATATTCCCTTTTCTTATTTACTTCTTAGGGTCTTACGAAGGTTTTTTTGTAACAACAGCGGCAACAAAAGAAACAACGGTAGCTGAATACTTTGTAAATAAGCATTATACAGAAAGCAGGCTCAAAGCTCTGAAAGATCATCCTCAGAGCAGAAACAGCAGTAGGTGCATAATGAAAGCGTCTCACTGCCATAGCCATAGTTTGCCATAGTTTGGCCAGAAATCATCCTACATATGGTTGGTGAGTGCCACTGTCATGCAAGAAAGGAATCCGCAAGGCATTTGTCATCATGAATCAACATTTCCTTTTCGTTGTTTTAGTGCTGCGTGTTGCAATTTTTTCTGTACTGAATAAACCGTTTAATTTCCTCACACTTACGTCCGATTTCGTTTCCTCCCCCCCCAAGTAGACCAGAGGAGTTATGACATGGGCACTGCAACAGGCTTACTCTATAGCTGCACAACGGAGTATCAGGACATAACCGGACCCTTGAGAAAGGGCTGGTTAAAAATATCTCTATTGGCATATATTGGATATATGTGTACATAGAGTAGCTTATTTTACAAAGTCTTTTTCTTACACGGGCTGGGTGAGGGACACAGAAATGTTCCACTAGCAAAAGGTATCTTTTCTACCAATGCTCCATCCAGAAAACAAGAAGCTAGCAAAGCAGGTTTCCTAAGCAGACCTCGTTTCTCCCAGAAGAAGGTCAATTTGAAATATTCTCCCTTAAATTTGGAGGCTGCTTCATTGGCCCACACTGCCTCACCCAGAAAGAGGATTACAGAGAGAACAACCGCTCGGCGTTACCTTGCGCTGTGCATCCCACAAAGAGGATTACACAAACAGCCAGGAAAATCCTCCTGCTACATCTGACTGGGAGCTGCATGTTGGCCGGCATTCCTCCTCTCCCCGCCAGCCTCCGCTGCGGCCTCGCGCTTCAGAAATACAGTGAGGCGAGGAGACCGACTTTTAGACAAGGTTTCCGAAACCTCAAACCCAACCCATAACCTGCGTCACCGCTTCCTGATTGACTGAACTGAGGCATCTGTGGAAAAGCCCAGTGCTCCGGCCCCCCAGTTCCCCACCGGGCACCGAAATCCCCGCTCCGGTCCTGCCTGCGGGCAAAGGCAAACCCACAACAAGCCCACCAGGCACACGGTCCAGGCACACATCCCTGCCCACTGCTCTTTCCTCCAGCCCACCGTGTTCTTGCACTGGCAGGTTTTTTGTTGGGATTAAACCAGCCAGGCTTGAGTTTAGCCAAGAATAAATCAGGCACGAGAGGGCAATGGCAGCGGTGGGGTTTTTCTTACTCATACCACTCCCCACCAGGTTAACCCGGGCAGAGATGAGGGGGCCAGCGTGCTGCCAGCACCTCCGGCAGCACGAGCAGTCTGTGGTGAAGCTATTTTTATGAGTTGGAAAGTCCACCGAGGCCCCGGCGGTGCTTCTGGTGAGCGGTGACTTTCCCTGCGATGCTCCCTTGGATTCGCTGCCCAACAAGGGGCTGAGAATTCTTGCCGTTTATTTTGCATTTCCACACGTGGTTTTTCCAGCATGGGAAAAGCAGGAGCCTCTAAGCGAGCATGTACAGACAGACTTGCGGGCAGCAGTTGTTTGTACTGACTTATTCTCTGCTTTGTATTTTTAGCATCAGCTCTGTGTTGGTTTTTGTTTTCGTTGTTTTTTTTTTTTTTTTTTTTTTTTTCTTTTTCTTTTGAAGTGGTGCTCAGTGTCAATAGGAAATGGAGCAAACTCACGCAGGGTCCCACAGCCCCAGCCCACGGAAGTCGTTCCTGCCATCACACCTCTGACTTTCCGCTGGTCACGGGCTCACGGAAACCTCCCCAGGTCCCCCACGGCAGCAGGCCCCGCAGGGCTGTGTCCGTGGGCAGGGGAACGGCTCACGGCCCCCTGTGCAACAGCGATAACCTTGAAACGTGCCATTGTGTGGCTGTCAGTGTCTTACTGCCTCGGTGCTGAAGCACTGCTGCTGCTTTCGAATCACGTGTAAAGCAGATTAAGGGCTTTGCATTTTTCTAAGGCATTAATCTGGGGGCAGGCAGAGGGAGGGGGCTGCTTCTGGCCCCTTGCACAGACACCCGGGATTCTTCCCAATGTGCCCGAAATGCCTGGAAATAGCCCCAAAGCAGAGAAGAAACATCTCAATATCTCAAGCAACGAACCGCTCCTCAGTCCTAACTCACAGGGCTGTTTTATCTCCCAATTTACCTCAGGAGTGACGAGTAATTTGTAACATCCCTCATTGGGACCACACTGTGAGAGTGCCCAGCGTGAGGGCAGCTATCCTGCCACTGACAACAGGGGATCGATTTAGGGATTGATGGATTAAGAAAATTCCCTCCTGGTGGCCCCATATCATGCAGGTACAGGGGCAAGGCGTTGTCCACCCAGATGGGGGTCCTGATAAGGAAGTTTCTCATTCATAACTACTCAGAAATCAGATAAACCCCAACTGCTGCGGGGTCACTGCATGCTCAGGGGTCAATGTTATCTACATATACATGTTACACATCGATGCGCTATCTGCAGGTCACTGTGCTGGGGATTGGTGGTACAGGAAGGCTACGCTTGGGCTGATCAGCGCTGGAAAAGAGGCTAAAGGGAGAAGGATGGCCACGGGCATCACAGCTCGGCTGAAGGATGCTTTCCACCACCAGTTCATGTCCAAACAACCAGCCTTTGGGGGCTGAAAGTAAGAGCATGTGCCCCCCCCAAAAAAAAATAACAAAGAGCTGATGAACCCAGGAGGTAGATTTGGGTCCCTTGAGGGGATTTCTAAGTCCAGCCCGGAGCCAGGATGGATCCTCAACCCTGGCTGTCCCTGAGCCCAGCGCCTGGATGCTGGAGCACGGCAGCCCGCACAGCACCCGGCATCCCTCTGCCTCTCGTGCCGTAGCGCCTTGCCTCCAAGGGCAGTATCAGGACCTGGCCCGTGAAGATAAGATTGAGATCTCAGACGAAGTCATTACCGCTCACGTGCGTTGCACAGAAATCTGACGTTTGCTGCCATCTAGATTGCGCAGAAGAGCAGCTCCCTGTTTTTTTCCCATGATAAAGGCCAACAGACACCCAGAGAGAAATCGTTGCTCAAAAGCCACAGCTGCGCGGGCACCCAGCTCTGCGGATGGTTCACAGGAAGCTGCCACCAGCGACCTTGGCTCTGTCAGAAACCTTGGCTGAAGAATGGGCCCTTCCCTCTGAAGGCAAAAAGCAGCTTTCCCCCGTGGGGCAGGCTGTGGCGCTTCGTGCTTTCACATGCTGAAGCCCAAAGCAGCAGGAGGCTTTCACTGTAGGAATTAAAATGGGTTCAGGATGGAGACAGATGGAAGTTATTCATACTCCGAATGGCCAAACTGTATGGAGACAAAATGAGGAACTTGCGCTGGCCTCAGCCTCCCTTGCGGTCAGGAGTGGCTTTTAGGGCAGTTGAGGACCTCAAACAGGGCTCTGCCAGCCTGGGACTGGATTCATCCCATTTGGTGCTTCCAGCAAACCGTGCAGTAGGGATAGGACAGGCTGATGAGGGCGGTCACGCTCAAGAGACCCTCATGCTAGCAGAACTTTGTGCCTTTATGGTGTAGAGAGAGGTGTGCTCTTACTAAAGCCCTAAGTAACATAGGCAGCTTGGCACCATAAAAAATAAGACAAAGCATGTGGAGAAGTTCAGAAAAAGGATTTGAGAGATATTTGCAAATACAGGAGGTTATGTTGTTCTTTATCGTCCCCTCCTCTCCTTGAGCCTACAGACCACGCTGGGCTGGTGGTCATCAGGTCCAACACCATCACTTCTGTCCTCTTGTCTTTATTAGACAGAGCCTGATGTCATTGTTGGACAGTCAGTGCCTCTGTTATGTGGAAAGTCCTGGTTTTCCGACAGAGGGAGGCTCTGGGCCTGACTGCATCCTCTCGTGGGCTGCTCTGAAGCGTCTCTGGAGGCTGCTGGACTCCTCTGGAGACGAGCTCCAGGCGAGCAGGAGTTTCAAGGCCAACACCCAGAGCAGCTGGAGAGCCTGTCCGGGAACCCCTTTCTCTTCCTCTCTTCCAGGAGGGTTAACTTATAGGAAACTGTCTTCCTGATTCCTTCTTTGTGCCCCCTGTATTTCAGATGAGGATCTTGGAGCTCTCTGACGCAAGCCCTGGCTGTCCTCTGACGGTGTCCAGTGACTAACATCTCGCTCCAACTTGTCCACCGCAACCTTTCATTCATCACTCATCCAATTCCTTTTTGTTTTGTCAGCAAAGTCTACTAATAGCTCTAACAGTGAAATGCTTGCATCACTGCTTGACGTCTCTTTCGCAGTGTCAATGAGCATGTGAGGAGACTTTCAGCATTTTGTGCGCACCAGATGAGAACAACAAAAAAAAAAATCAGGCACTAAACACTTAAGCATTGCTACAAACCACCTAAATAATTGTGCTCTTCCAAGCTCAGGCGCTGCGCTGCTGTCAGTCACTTCTCCAAACAAAACCCGGTATGTTTTAGTGGTTGTGAAGCGGGCTGTGTTCAGTATTCCTTCCCCAAACAGTCTCTCTGGTACAACGCTCACCTCCAGGGCTGTGGATACCCAATTGCAAGCTTTTGGAAAAGGGCAGGCAGGCAAATGGTTCTTGTTGGGACATCACTGATTGCTCATACATCTCGCTGGGATGAGGAAGAGCGAGACGTGATCCACTGAACTGCAAAATCAAAAAGTGCTAGCAGGCAGTTTGAAAGAGTTACTTGGAAGCACATGAGCAAAGTTTTTAAACAGAATTCAAGATCTGCATTAGTTATTCCTGGCAAGCTCTAAAGTAACCTGAAATGTTGCAACTGAGGAGGAAAAAGTTGACAAATGCTTCCAGCCACAAATTTACGCACTTGATTTTAACATAACAGTCTTCAGTTCTGTAACTGCAAGGCTGGGAAGGGCTCAGCCTCAGGGATGCCGGCCTCGGCAGGGGTCCTGCTTCACTGGGCTGGTTCTGGGCATTTCATAAGGAAAAGTTCCACAGAAAACATCAAAGCAACAGTGATTATCTCCATCATTTAGAAGAAACACACAAGTAAAGCTCATCTTCACTGAGCGCTGAGCAAAAGGAAAAAAGGCCAAAAAGCCTAAAGCCATAAGTTAAGCAGATCAGCCTTGTATCTCATTGTCTGATGTTGAGCTTAATCAGGCTCCTGCAATGCTTCCGGACGTGGGGCTGCTGCAGCGATCACACCCAGTGCCAGCTCTGCACCGATACATCGAGGCATCTCTGTCTGCAGATAGAGGAGGAAGTCATCCGCCTTGCCCAGACCACGTAAGACTGTGCCCTTTGGGGTGCGGGGGACCCATTTTCCTGATGGGAAAGGGGAAGCGAGGGCTCACTTCTCATTTCCCCTGGTATTTCAGCCAGTTTAAGGGAGGGGAATGGCAAAGGACCTGGCCGTTCTATCATTCTCCTCAGGGGGAAAAGGGACAGAGCCTTCTTCCATAGGCTTTGAGGATGAGACAGAAAAAGGCAGTGGTTTAATTCTCTGTCCTGAACCATTGAACAAGCTTCCTGATCCACCCACTTGGTAACACGTAAAGCGTCTTCGCCTGTATGAGAACTGAGAGCACTTAAATTAAAACGGAACTGTTTTTAAACAAAGCAAATTACCTCCAGTGAGTATTATGCACTGTCTGAAGAAGGACTCTGAGGTTATAGCCTCCATGCTTAGGAGATCTGACGCTTGATATGCATTCTGCACAAATATGGGCTTCTTGTAAACCTCACTGCTCCGTGCTGGGGAGGGAGAAAAAAACAGTAGAACAACAGAAAGGAGTTTTCAGAGGCAAGATTTTTTTTGAGGTACAAAAAAGAATAAAACGCAGGTTAAATGGAGTTCACGGGAATCTAATCTTTAATTAATCTTTGAAATAAATGCCTGACCTCACACATACTTCACAGTTAAAACTCAGCATTCCTGAAGGGAGCTTTGCTGCCTAATCCAACAAGTCCCCTCTTGGCCTCCCTCCCTGTTTTTAAGCTACGACACAGTCTAAGTCCATTCTATCAAATAGTTTAACAAATAGGAAATATTCAAAAGGTTTCCATAAAAAAGACGTGCCTCGAGGTACCACAACATGATGTGCTGCAGTGAGCATCTGGCATGAAATAGTCTCAGGAATAAAATATGTTTAGTTGGTAGTAGTCTTCAACTTTTACTGTAGGAGATGAAGAACAGATGATTGGTTTCTGGAGCTCTGAATTTAATATAAAATAAAAATATACACTTACACTATACTGCAGTTTTTAAGACCAGTTGAAGCACTGCCGCAGAGGCAAGAGGTGTCCAAACCACAGCACCAACCCCACAAGTTGAAAAAAATTGTGAAAAAAGCCCTGTTCTCTCTTATTTCCAGGCCGTTTGAAGTATTGTCCTGTTCCCCACTGAGCTTTGACCAGCATTTTGGTGAATACAAAGCAAAAGCTGCTAGCAAGAGGGGTGCTCCTCTACACACCAACTGCTGGCTAGAAGCGACACAGGGCCCTGCGCTCTGCTCTGCTTTTGTAGGGTGGGTTAGCCCTCGGTCTGTCTTTCCCTGAATTACAAGCAAACCAAGTTTGATAAGGCCGGCCTTGCTCTAAAAAATTCACCTGAAGGCCCTCAAGGGTGGAATATTTAAACATGAGGGAAAAAAAAAAAAAAAACTCCTTTTTCTACTTGAATCTTTTTCTACTTGAATACAAAGCTAGAAGTTATTAGCAAAACATCATCTTGTATTTCAGATGATACGAGTTAGGGGTAAAAATCCACACCGCCTGTAACTGCAATCACACCCAGGAACGCACAGTACAGCCCTCTGAGAAGCTGTGGGCCGTCCTACCGCCAGGCCAAGGGAAAAACTGAATTGAGGTACTGACAGTGGAAACTCTCAAAGGCTGACTAGACAATTAGGAAAACAAACAATGCACACACGCATTCGCACACACGTGCACACGCTCTCTGAGTGCATGCAAAATAGATGCTCTAGTTTTGAGCTTTGCCACCTCTCATTTCCAGGACCCACGTGTTGGCCTATTTGCTTGTGGTTAGCAGTCAGCCAGCCTGTTCTGCGCAGCAGTCTGCAAGCAAGAGGTTTTTACCACACATACGCGATGTACTTTCTTGCTTGCATACGCTCCTCCCTCGCCCCCTCTCCAGTTACAATTTTTCTCATTTTCTTGAGGTTTCCATAAGAAACCCGGTGTCAGGCTGTTCTCATTTAATGCCCTCCATTTCTGTAAAAATCTCCCCTTCAGCTCAATAACGTTAAGACTGCCGGTGTGTGGCGGCTCGTGACTGCACACCCTTGTCACTCCGCTTTCCCAGAGCTGGCTGACCTCTCTGACTGCTCTCTCTACGTATATGGCTCGATCGTGTGCTCAGCCTACGTTTTACCTGCAGCACTGGTTTGTAATCCTTCCACAGACACAAGAAATACAAAGAC
The DNA here is from genome assembly GCA_011075105.1 of Heteronetta atricapilla. NCBI lineage: Eukaryota > Metazoa > Chordata > Aves > Anseriformes > Anatidae > Heteronetta > Heteronetta atricapilla. The sequence goes on from CM021736.1 coordinate 3,786,930, forward strand.
AAGCTCAGTGCGTGCTTTGGGTCAGAAACATAGCCCGGTCTTCCACAGAGTAAATAGGTGGCTAATTCAGAACGGGGCAAAGGTGATGGTTTGTGTGAGGCCAGGAACACAGCCAAATCAGCAGATCCCTAACAAGAATCAGCTCTAGCAGAGAAGTTGGCAATCCACAGCATCAAAACAGGTATTTGAACAGCGCTCCTGAGGATCTGTGGCAACTTCAGAGAGCTGCCTACCTGCAGCTCTGGCTGGGAAAGCTTCTGACTTTCCTGACCTACACAAGGAGCTGTTTATGGCACCTTGGGCCTTTTAAGTAGTGTTTGGAGCACTAGCCCACAGCACCTCTACCCTACCACTTTTCAACAGCTGTACTAAGAATGGGCCATCTCCTCCCACCTCGAGCCACAAAGTCTGCTGCTTTCTTGCTTGTCATTATGGCGCTTCAAATGCTCGTGTATTTTGATTGATGGCACATGGGAAAACACTTTCACAACCATTTATTTTGGTAAAAGTTGTACCGTGTACCGTATCTTAGTAAGACGAAACAAAACAGCATTCTAAGGACTCTGAAAAAAAACATTTAGCCAAGCTAGTCCATTTATTGAGCCTCTATCAGTTAGGTTTTAATTACAGGGAAAGAAAACACTGAACAACACCTAAAATAAATAATGAAATTAAGTTCCCTTCATACAGATAAGGTTTTCTGGGGACAAAGGTTAGAAGAGCGAAAAAGTTTTCTAAGTGGAAGAACGTGCCTCAAGTTTCTTCGAAAATTTTTCCTAGAGCAACCGATTCTCCTAGAAGAAACCATTGTTGTACAGCACTACACTTAGACCATACCTCAAAGGAAAACATAGAAGGAGAAAAGGTTTATATTTACATACAGTACAAGCAATACAAAGCATCAGCTGGACATTCACTTTACATTTAAGGTTTAGACCATTAGTGTGGGTGAGCTACTAAACTGGAGTGCTCTGTTTTTCATAAAGTTGTGTTACTGCAGGGTCTAGTTGGACTGCCAAACCGGAGACACCTTAGTTTTATTAATCGGCACAGAAACTGTCCGGCAGCACTGGTTTTGACAGAGATCATTTTAATAGTGCACATTTCCTTCGAGGCAAGTATTTATATGAATGGCCCCAGTTTTGCTCTTAGCCTCTCCATTCTTGTTGGAAGAAGACCCACCATCTCCTTACTGAGTTCTAGTTCAGTCTCAACAACACGGACAGCATCTGGGTGCTTCTCGCAATAGTCTATCAGAAATGTGTAATATTCCAATGATGTCTGCATATTTTCCAGTTGCTTTTTGCTATCTGAAGTAATAAGCTTACTATAGAGCCGTGCGATATGAAATTTAGCCACCATTGCAGGGCGGAGAACATCTTCGTCGAGCTCCTCAGGAAACACTTTATCTGGGTTCCTCAAAGAATCTAAGAAGAGTTCGTAATACTTGATTGCTAACTGAGCCAAGGAATTAACTTTTTTTATCGTGTGGGAGTCAAGCCCCTCTAACCTGTTACCAATAGTTACCTTTAAATCCATCATCTCGTAATAGGTCTCTGCTAGTTCAAACTGAAGCTGCCTACTAATCAATAGGTAGTACTGAGGGTTCAAGTCTGCGTATATAGGCTCCAGCATGTCTATTCTACGCTTGTGCATTTTGCAGCGTCTTTCATAGTCTTCTTCAAAGAAAGCAAGGACCTTAAACAACGCACTGTGATCCTGAACAATCTCAATATGGTCAGTAACATAACCATCAACCTGGAAGAACTCTTTTGCTTCCTGAACATAGTTCTGACCCACCAGAAAGATCTCTCTGGCTTCCTGAAAATCTAACGGATACACGCTGCTCACTTTCTCTTCCATGGCTAAGACAGAGTCACATATATCACTCGTCCCAAAAAGGACAGCTTTTTTCCTGCCGTTCTCGTTTTCATCTTCCTCTTTTTTCCTTTGGGCTTTAAGTTGCATTTGCCTGAATGAATCCATCTCTCCTATGTCATCCTGAAAAGACAAAGCATAGTAAGTAAAAGTGCACGTGCCCTACAAAGATAGGGCATTTTATTTACGAGTTACCTTTCAAATACAAACTAGCTAGCAGCAAAACACAAGAGAAGACACACTTGCATATTCAACCTTATATTCACTAACAAAAATATAGATTACAATCGTGATTCTGTAAAAAACACAAGACAAAAACAATTTGTCTCCCTACTCGGTGTGACAATGTAGTCAAACCAATAAATATAAAGCCGTAAGGCCCTGCTTCTGCAGAGCATTTCTGCAAATGCTGAGTTTTAAGCATTTAGCATGAAAACACCAGCATGCTAAAGTGCTGCATATCAAGAGGATGTTCTTACTGCCAGCTAACTAAGAACCGACCTGCCAAAATCAAGCCAGGAGCAAATTCAAGAGAGGAGGAGAGGAGTTGGTGAAGTTGCAGTACAAGCAGCACACCGATCACATTAGAGAGCTGATCTCCCACCCATGTTTATTTCTAAGTACTGCATTAAAGCCAAAACATGCTACGAAATACCTGCTAGATTTCCAGCAGCTATCATATTATTCATTGGGCAATTGCTTAGCGTTTGCTACCAACTATGAACTGACTCCTGCTACAAGCATCAAAATAGACTTTTTCTTTTTAGCCATCTATTCTACAGAATAGATTTTGAGTTACCTCAAGTAATTTCCGAGCACTCTGCAGAAGATTCAAGCAATATTTAATCCAGCATCTTGCAATTTCAGCTTTTCTCTGTCGAAGGTCCTGCTGGTCTTGCTCATTTTCATCTAGTTAGTGGACATAAACACATAAGAACCTTAATACTTGAGCACTCCAGTAATAACCCCAAATGTTACATGCAAAGAAAACATTACTTGTATTTAATTATTTTTTCTTCGTTGTTGGACAGATACGTGTTCACTGTGTTAGGTTATTATACAACTCTGTAAACAGCTGGTATGCTTCTACATGCCTACTGAAAGCATAACCTCATTTTTGAGTTTCATGACCATATTCAAGGACTCTGACAACTGCGCAGACAGGCAGCTACAGAAGCCCATGAACACCGATTCAGACCTACTGAATATTTCATAACAGAGGCTGTTTGAAAGCCCCTGGGTTTTTACAGGCCTAAGAAATCTGCATAACCCAGCTCTGACAGCCCTGTTCCCTTGAAACTGAAAGTCTTTTGGACCCCATCATTTAAGTACATCCTCAAAGGCTACTGCATAGAATTCTGTATTTCTGAGAAAGAAAAAAATACTAAAAACAAATTCATGTACTGTCACTGAACTTCAATTAAATAAAATTAATTTGAGCCTATTCAGGTTATATTTTATGTGAATTAACAACGTGGATGGATTTAAAGTGCTAGAATTCTAAACAGCTCAAACCATTAGAAGTTAAACGATACATTCACCGTTTAAAGTCAGAGTTATGAACTCACACTGGGACTTCCCTGAGTCCTCGCTCACTCTCCATCAGTTAAGCTCTACTGTTTTGAAGCTCTCATTTGCCCAAGACATGGAACATAAAAAGCTGTGCTGTAGATAAGCAAAGCATAATCCTGCAACAGACGACTTATGTTGCGTACTGATGCTATCACGTAACCACAGGTCCTTAAAATTGCGGTCAGTTCTCTAGAAGTCTTTTATTGATCTTTGTGCTGAACAGTCAAGTTGTTCCTTCACATGAATACCCCAAACAACAACGATGGTATCTACAGCTTCAAAAATAGCCATTAATGAGGCTGTAGCATTCAGCAACAAAAGGCAGTAAAAGCCTTTTAAGGGCTTTTTAAGAGCTGCAGTTTCCTTCCCCCTTTAAAAATTATGCCCGGGAAGCACCTGTTTTGGTTCATTGAATCACCATCCCCTGATGGTTTACAGGCAAAGGTAAGCTGGATTTTAAGCACCCATACAGTAACAAGCGGGTGAACTGCCACTATTGAAAGAATATTGTTCTAAAATTCAGTTTGTAATCTTTGTCACTTTCACAGTAAATGCAAGTCTTACCTATCTTTCTGGTATGCTTTCTGAAACATCATCAACAAACACTTGATTTTATTTTCAAAGGGTTTACTCGTAGCTAATCTTAAGCTGCAGTAGCAGCAGCTCTTCATAGACATTCCAGTTCATTAACAAAAGAGATTTTTGAAAATTAACACTGGGATATGTTTTGTACCTATTTATAGGCTTCACTTTTAATGCATGGATTAACGATTCATAATTCACCATATTTGATTGTTGAACACTCGTGTGAACTTACTGTCTTCAGCAGATGGCACCTGGCCGGCTTGGCTAAAGATGACGCTGGCTGCTGCTAAACAATGTCGGGACTCCATAAAACATTGCTGCGAGAAACACAAACAGCAGCGTTTATCACTGGAACAAGCAACACAAGCCCTGCTCTCAGCTTGGCTAGACCCCTCACCTCGGGCAGTACGGAGACAGGAGCACAAAGCAAATTACAGAACCGAGAGGCTCTCAAGAATATTCCCCTGGATGCTGGAAGAAAAGACCATTTTTCCACACCTACTACTGAACGCAGTATTTTCTAACTATTTTCGATCTACCACAGCCACAGAAGCAAGCCATTCTCATAATATTCTTGTTTATATTCGATTGTGAACATTTTCAGACTGCTCTGATCTACGCTACTATCACTTCCTGACATCTTCTGGTGAAGACTGTATCAGATGGTGTTAGTCAAAAGGAGCTGGACAAACAAGTCAATACATTAAGTCAAATTTAGAGTCCTTTACTTACATTTGCTTTGTTTAATGATTACTCTTGTCAATGCATCAAAACCACGTGGAAATGACTAGTTACTTTTCAAATGAGCATTAACTGGTTTTTGTACAGCAGAAGTTTTTAAGGATCAAGAAAAAGCACCTGAGTGGTCTGGAACTTAAACATTCCTAAACAAAACGAAGCATTTCCTAACAGAACGGATTATTTAGAGTCCGGACAGATGTGTGGAAATAACAATTACCATCTTACAGTTAGCCTTAATGTTCTCATAGGCTCAGTTCTTAAACACACGTCAAAGTACAAGGACAATGATTTATATGGAACACACAACGTGCAACACCTCAGCCCTAAGACGTCTTTGTTTTCAGATTCTGTATTGTAAGAGAACAATATAAGAAACAATTTAAGATTAAGCAATTATGACCTAGTAAATTTCACTTACAAGCATCATGTCACATCACTGCTGAGATGTTCATTAACTACAGAGCAGCTTTTCTTGTCTACAGCCCTGTCCATTTTCCCTGTTGTCATCACTAAGCCACAGAAAAGCCAGGCTTCTGTGGCTTCTTCTGAAAAAAAAGAAATAGCTCTACCACGTCAAAAGACAATCCATGGTTTAATAAGAGGCCATTTTTAATTCAACAGGGAACCCTGCTCCAAACAGCTGTTTAAACAATAGTCTTGCTTGCTAGCTACGTTTAAGCTATAATTACAGCAGAAAAAAACGCTGTATTACCTTAGAGAGATAGTACTGTGACAGCGTAGCAGCATTGAGTGCCCATTCCACCGGGTAATAGCCACAGTACTCAAGCTGTCGTTTCAGAGTAGTATGGCAATACTGAGCAGCCTTCTCAGTCATCTCCAGGTGCTGGTAGACTTGGGCCAGATAGTACAGCGTATGGGTATAGGCTTTTTCAAATCTGAAAAAAGAAAGTCCTTAGATTTCTTCTTTTTCTACTCCCTAAACACACCCTCCTAAGTAAGAAAATAAACATTAAGAAAATTTGAATATGCTGCTATGCACCCACCTTTTTGATCTTTCTTGGTCTGTGAGCTTTTCTTCTTCTGACATGAAATGTTCACTGGGATCCAGGGGAGGATTTCCATCCTGCAGGAATAAATGTCCTATTCAGTCAACATTTCTCCTACTTTGTGACGCGGCGCTCCCTCTTCTGGCTGCAGACTGGTTTACCACTTTTCAATCCTCAATTGAACAGGACTTCACATAATGCATCTACAGCTATCTGAATGTCACATCTCTGCAGCAATTCTGCATAATCCAATAAATTCGGAAGGGAAGACCACCATTTCACATAGAATTACACTGTGTTCAGCTTGTAAAATATTTCTGCCTGCATACTTCAAAATAAGGCATGCTACCTGCAGCAGAATTGCTCACCCTGTATTTTTACAGGACTACGACTGGGTGTCTTCACATTATGTAACACCATAATGGCTTCAGATCATGGTTTTAAAGCATCGGTTTAACACTAAGCTTGTCTTGAAGTGTGAAATATTCGTTTGCCCGGCAGCACTAATCGGTACCAAGAAAACATCCTGCAGGAAGTACCGCAAAGAACATGACGTGCTCAGCAGACCTGCTGCAGAGACTGCTCTTGCCACTTTGCTATCACTCCCTTTATTCACGAGCTGCTGAGGCTGTTTACTCAAACATACAAATGAGACAACAGCCATTGTCTTTGGAAGATGAAGGTGCTAAATCTTGACCTAAGACTCGACCTACATGCAAGTTTATTAATGAAAATGAGTGAACTATTACTGAAATACTTTGGTTTTTGTGTGTGTTTTTTGTGTGTGTGTGTTTTTGTGTGTGTTTTTGGTTTTTGTCCCTCATAATCCTCATATATATGTCCATTACCTCTTCTGTAAGCATAGGCTAGCATGGTACCGTGTCAGAAGCAACCCATAAAGAATAACCCCTCTTAAAATTTCCAAGAGAGTAACTTATGCTGTAAACCACGTTCATGTAAAGCTTTTTTAATGCAACTAATTTCTGTCTACCCTGAAACACAGCATACTGCTCCTTTAAGTTCACCAATACTTTTAGCTCACTCAGGAACTCCTCTGTCCCTGAGGCAAGTCACTGTAGGAAGAGCTTTACAAAGCACCTAACAATACCACAAGGGAGCCTTTGTTGACACACAGCAGAACCCACAACTTCAAAAGGTCGTTTAATATGCAAGAGGGGTATAACTGCTTGTAAGATTGTCCTCTTTGAAATGAACTAAACTCCTTGCCTCTATGCAATATTATATTGTGCATGATCAGACCAAGCCATGCAAACACTGCGCTTTATTTCCCTTATCAGACTGAAAGATTGACATTTCACAGCATTCCCAGGACAAGATTAGGACAATCTTAATTAGAAACCAAATTCTACCTGACTCGATGTGGAGCATCACCTCACAGACCTTTCAACAAGGACCGTTATTTTTTGGAGCAGAACTATTTTCCTGAGTAAAACCATTTTGAAACTAGCAAGTGAGCCTCCTCTGCCAGCAGCACAAACTTCTCAAAAGTATCATAGCAGCAAGTACAAAGTTCAGAGACTCAAGTTCCATTGTATGTTTTTTCCAAGACCAATGAAACTGTAACTTATGAAAGTAAGACCCGAATGAATATTAATAAACACAGTACCTCTTTCATGTATTGATTATACAAGGCTTCAGCAGATTCCAAGTAAGTTTGTGCCGTTTTAATTTCATCCCTTTCAGACCACAGGATACCTAGATTGTTCTAAATTTAAAAGGAAGAACAAAATTGTTATTTTCCAATTACATCACACGTTTTATCCAAATAACTTATCAGTCTTCATCCCAAGATATGTATTTTAAAATCATACATTTCAAAAGGCAACCCATTTTATCACAAGTTGCTCAAAGAGGAAGATTCCTGCAGGGGCAAATACATCCAAATGTCATCTCACAAAGTGCAACTTTCTGTGTTTGGTCTCCTAAATTAGGACTGGTGTGTTCAAATGAAGTATTTTCTACACAGCATGTTCGACATCTGATTCAAGCACGTTTTAAATCATTCGCTATCGCATTCGATATTTGTCATCACAACTTTGTGGAAAAAATTATCAGGGAAAAACAATGCTAGGAATGAATGCTTGTACGCTTTGACAACAGGAAGAGATGAAAGGAACTACTAAGATGTAAAAGCTACGGATTACCACCTTTAGATTTGCATTACAGGTAACTACGTAGTAACATGTTACTGCAGCTGTGAACCTACCTTTTACAAAAATAAGACCAAGGTATCAGTTAGTAACAATCCACATCTACTGTGCTAATTTAATTCCTAGCCAGTGTTGTTACAAAATCCAACAAGACTAAAAAAAAAGACCTTCAAAAAAAAGCTACTACGCATAGTTGTACGCCAGCCTTGTGGCCCTTTCATTTCCATTCATTTTATTAGTTTTAAAAGAAAGCGCCACATAGCATGAAGTTTATGAACAGAAACATTTTATCCACAGCTAAGCAGTGGAACTGACCACATTTAATTAGACAGAAGTTATATATCCTTACACGAAAGGAGTGAAATTACAGGGAGGACTACAGAAACAGGCCCAGCAGGAAAAAGGAATGCCCCTCCTCTCCAAACAGCACAAGTGCATTTGACAACATACTTTGCAGTACCTAGAACATGTTTATGGATCACAGCCACGGTGACTACTACTGCGTTCATACTCAAGTTTGGTGGCTTTGTGTTTTTTAATTTAAATACTCAAGTCTTTTACAATGCTTGGGATGGAAAGCGGAGGGCACGCTCATGTAGCACCACTGCTGCACGCCTTGCAGTAGGTGCCAGGTGATGGCAGCCCTGTCTGCTCTTGGACACAAATTTTGTTAACACTATTATTTTCTTCAGTTTTAGGGAGTGAATGTTCTTACTTCTAGACTCTCAAAATGGCGTTTGCTTGTCTTGAATAAAATATAGTAAATGAAGAGACAACCGGCAATGCTGAAAAGCAAACAAGTGAGCAATTTTAAGAATAATTTACCTTTTCAGGATACTGCATAAATAAAAGCATCCCCCCAGCTTGACTTTGACAGCAAGTGAGGGTTAAGTAATCACAGTTAAGGTCTGGACACACTGAAATCTTTCACCAATTTATTCTTGCTCAGGCCTTAGGAATTTCTGCTTCCCTATCCTGAGGAGGAGGCTGCTTTGCCAACACCTGATTTATACCCAGAGAACACACTGCTAATGCTCGGAGTGTCAGTGAGTGAGCTCCAAAGCGAGCAGCACACCTCTGCACCCCTCAGGAACCATCCTTTCAGGCAAGAAACAAAAGGGCCACGCTCCCCGTGGGGCTGGAAAGGTGCAGATCCCTCCCAGCCCTCCTCCACGGAGCTCCCAGCACCAAGGGGCCCCCTCAGCACCCCCTGCCCACCTGGGCCTGGATGTAGAGGGAGACGCAGTCTCGGGAGAGGCGGTGCGGCTGGAGGAGCTGCGTGCAGCGCTGCAGGTGCTCCTCGCCGGCCGACAGCTCCTCGGTGTCGGTGTGGTTGACGCCCAGCTCGTACTCCAGCACGGCGCGCCTCACGGCCAGCAGCCGCGCCTCGCCTCCCTCCTCGGCGGCGCTCAGCTGCTGCTTCACCTCCTGCAGCAGCGCCCGGGCACTGTACTTGGAGCGGTAGGGCTCGCTCTCCGGGTCCTTGCGCGACTCCACGGCCGACAGCGTGCGGGCGCTGCGGAACTTCTCGCAGGCCGCGGCCCACCAGCCGCCCGCCGCCGCCGCCATCTTGCGGCCCCGCCGCCCGCCCGCGTCACGACCGCGCCGCCGGCCGGTGGAGGCCCCGTCCCCTCCCTCCGCCCCCTAAGATGGCGGCCGCCGCCCTCAGGCGGGCTCGGCGCCGCCGCGCTGACAGGAGGCGGTGCCCCAACCTCAAAAAACACACGCAGGAGTGCCCCATTTATTCTATTTTTTTTTTTTACTTTTTAAAGTTTTTGGTAAAAAACAGCTCAGTCCCATATCTGTGGCGGAGGTTAATCGGATGACTTGTTGAAGCGCCGTCCCCAGCTCCCGCTATTAAACTTGCCGTTGCGCTTGAAGCCGCCATCTCCGAACCTGGAGGGTCCCCGGCTCGCCTCCTGGGGCTGCTCCTCCAGCTCGGGCAGCTTCTTCGCCACCGCCAGCTGCCAGCGCCGGGTGTCCTGCCACCGCTCCTGCAAACACAGCAGCACCACGTCACGCCAGCCACTGCCAGCCCGACGGCGTGCCCACAGCTAACGGCAGCACCAAATGCACCGGCACCTCCAAGCAAGGCCAACCGTGCCAAAACAGCTCTGCAGAGCCCCACAGGGACAAGCATCAACCATGGCATTCCCAAATCATCGCCATGCAGAGCAGCAAAGGGACAAGAAGAAGTGAAGTCCACAGAAAACTCTTTTAGGTGCTGCTACTCTCCAATACACTGGAGAGATCAAAACCCAGGGCAGCCAAAAACATGACTGTGTTTACTGAAAATCAGGTTATAGGATGAGAACTGAGATGAGTATTTTCTCATTGTAATCTCTCCGTGCAATGTCCTTGTTAAATCACAAACCCGATCTTCCCAAACCACCCAATATTCAATCCTATGTATGACAGTCGCCAAACATTTAACTTCGTTAACCCTGGAGGTTTCAAATACAACATACCTGTATGTGATTCAGTTCATCAACAGGGATATCAAAGCACACCCCCTATAGGAGAAAAAAAAAATAAGGCATTTGCTTTCCAGAAATATAACCAAGACAGCAAAATTCCAGACAGGCAGCACATGCAACTGATACAAATATTTCTATACTGGTATTTCATTATACTTCATTTCTATACTGGTACATTTTTATCCTGGTACTGTCCCAACCTCTGTAGAAATTGGCCCGTGCACAGACACACATGGACCACCACCACCATCCCTCCTTCCCAAAGCATGGGTTAGAACTTACCATCTTCCCCTTAAGAAAGCGCATTGCAGATATTTTGTCATCTACTTCTTCACCAAGCTGTTCTTTTAGCCCTCTCCAGGCGTAACTCATGGTACGCATTTCTATTGAGCACTTTAACACCATGGTCACAAAGCCCTTGAGAAGAAACAGAGAAATACATTTGCAAATACATTTCGTTGGACAGCCTGTAACCCACTAACTGTAACTATACAAGAACCTAAGAGAATCCTAAGGGAGCAGCTTCCCAAAAGTAAAGCAACTAAAAGCCTCTTAAGAAGTTAACGGCATCCCTTTAACCTACAAGTGCCCATTGATACGAAAGGGCAATAGCATTTCTGTGTTTTAGACAGAAGCAGATACGTTTATTCAATAAATAAAGTTACAGCTGCAAAAGGGATAAAAAAGTGATACAAGAAGTACAGTCCAGTCACATGCAAATTCCAAAACTGTATTACTACACAATAAAATGGGCCAATTTCTCCCAGATACAGCAGGAAAAAGGACTGTACTTTTCACCTGACAGAATTTCTTGGCAATTGCATGTTAGATCTGCTTGAAATATGCAGAAATGCGATATGCTTCCCGAGAAAGGAAAACTACAACAGCAAGAACCAATCTATCAGCTTGTGACGTGACATTTCATTATGTTATTTTATAACATCAAAGTCTTCTGTCACTTAGAGCAATCCTTTTAAGTCTCATTACACGAAAATTTACTAACTGATCTCAAGTTTCTCTCATTGCATGCAGTGTGACAGTAAGAACTGAGTTCAGTTTAGGAACAAGAAACAAATCAGAAGGGGGTAACAGCTGTAAGAAACCCTACTGAAAGAGCCTTAAGAGAAAATGCCACAGCTGCACTGGACTCAAGTGATCTGCTTATCCACTCTTATTAATGCAGGTATAATGCTATTTACCGCAGTAGAGTTGAGAAAGGAGCGCTGCTGTATGGAAGATGCTCCAGAAATATGGGCAAGAGCTGCTGCCAGGGCATCAACCGCTCCTTTTTCCTCTATGAGCTCTCGAGCCGACTGCCTGAAGTAGTCTATTGCAAAAGGAGGAACGGCCTGTATACACCTAAAGCATTGATAAAAAGAGCAAGTTCTCAAATATCTGTATTCTTAAGGCCATAGCCAAAAATCCACAATGAAGTGTTGCTAGCAGATCTGAGGATCCCTTGTGTTTACTTCACAAGACGAACAAACCACTCCAATACCACTGCTGAGCTGGAACTTTCTGCTCTCAGGGAAAGCTGATCAAATTGGTTAGTTCTGGGAGAAGGAGTAACAGTAAGCTGGGAAACTGAGAACAGTTACTTCTCTAATGCTGTTTTTGGTACACCAGCACTTCCTACCACTTTGAAGTACAAGGTGCACCCAACACCATTCCAGTCATCTCACTAATGACAAAAATCTGTCAATGAAATTTCCACCAATCAGGCAGCAAGTGTAAACAGAGCTGCACGGAATAAAAAGCACAACCCTTGGCAATACATGACACTGAACAACACAGGATGATAGATGACTGATGTTCTAAACACAGGCCAATTTCAGCAAGGATTTAACAGAAGGTGATGTTCTATGAAAAGGCTGACATTCAAGCACACAGGTCTACTGACACCATCTTAAGAAAACTAGTCAGTGTCCACATGCAAGCAGCTGACTTTTATGACACAGGGAAAGACAAGCTCACATACACGTCCGTTCCTTAAAACAGCATGAACAGCATTGCTGCTGACATGAACTCTAGATGTGTGTTAAGAGCAGGCAGAAAAACTTACTTTTTGGCATCATTACTTGACGCTTTAATTATATCTGTAGCAGACGGAACACCTATCCGCTTAAACGTAATCCCCTGAAATCAAGGAAACAAATTGCAGTTAAAGGTATTTTCAGCACTCCACAGGTTCAACCCTACCTGAGTCACATTACTAGGACCTCTTTCATTCTATAGCACCAACAGTCTACTTAAAAGAAGGTTGAATAAGCTAGAATAAAGATTTGAAGTCGATGCCATGGTTAATCTGGAGCTACTTTCCACCAATTTACAAGCAGATTGTAACAAAAGGCATGGTCTCATTCATGCATTCCTGTCACAGTCTGCCTCCTGCCAGTAACAGTACTGCCAGCATGGGAAAACTCCTGAGACATTAGAATAAGCTGATACATGATCATTTACCAACACTTAACAAATATCAGCATTTTAGGCCTATCCACTCCCACGATGGCCTCACGCAGCCCTAAGCAGCCCACGGTTACAAAGTCCAAGAGTACCACTGTCTTCTTAGAACCCGCATCATTTCATTAAAAAGTCTAAAGCAGAACTCACCGCTTTCTGTTCAACCTGTTTCAGAAGGTCTTCTTCTCTTCTCTGATAGAAACAAATACAGATCCCAGTCCGGCCAGCTCGACCCGTGCGTCCAGAACGATGGATGTAGGAATCGACATCCTTCAGAAATTCAGATTAACATGGAAAAAACTTGTATAATCTAAACCATCAACATTTATAAATTATAAGAGAGAAGTGAAGTTAAATTTCAATTTGGAAGCCTAAGGAATGATACATTTCTGTACCCGAACTTGTATTTACATGCTAACCACTGGAGATGCTATACCTTGGGTTTAACAAACATTACTGATACACATTTTTAAACGTAAAAAGCTCCAATGGAGTTTCAAAAGAAAAAGGCTATAGGATTATTTTAGTATTGTTACCAAACTCCATCTAAAGGTGTTCAGAAGGGATTCAGAAATACTGAAACAATGTCAAAAGCTACCATAAGACTTTGGAGAGTAACAGAAAAGCCTAGCTTTTACTTTAATCAGAGCTCAAATATAAAAGCTTAACTAGAAAATTGTAGGGTTGCACGGAAAAAAATTCACTTTATTGGTGAATCAGAACATATATATGGTTAAAAAAAAAATGAATTGTCCACTATTCTGCCACAAGAAAAACAAACAAACAAACAAAAAAGGCAGTTTCTTTTTCCCCTAATGACTTACTTTTGGTGGTGAGCACTGTATAACCAGGTCAACTTCAGGAATATCCAAACCACGGGCAGCTACATTGGTTGCAATCAGAACTTCAAACACACCATTTCTAAAGCCCTTTAAGGTAATTTCCCTCTGTTTCTGTGGAATGTCACCATGCAATGACTGGGCATCCTGTCAGCGATACAAACCGTGAAGATGTCATTTAATGAGGAAGTCTAGCCTGCAACATCTAAAAGTATTTTGTATGTGATAATTTTCAAATACTGGGCAAAATATGCCTTCCCACCACTGGGAAGAAAGACAGTATTTCCTGGTTGTTCAGCATTAGCTGCATATTTTCCATTGATCTGGTCCTGCATGATTTTAAAGCCAAAGTAATAATCACGTAATAACAGCCACAAGTGTATTTTAAATGCACAGCTCTACTTTTAGACATGGATTTCAGACATCTTAAAAACACACAGAAACAACTCCATCCACATGATTCCAACCTCGTATTTACTTCAGGACGTTCAATCCCTGAGTATCCGTTACTGTTGCTTTCTATTGAACCCAGTACCTGCTTGAGAGAAGAATTCAAAGCCAACTCGTTTGCCTCCTTTTTGGTCTCACAGAAGATGATAGTCCGCCCACGGCTCCCACTGTAGACTTGAATGATATCCCCAAGAACTTCTGCTCTCTGAGACGAGCGACACTGTATAGCCAAGTGCTGTTTGGGAAAGAAGCATGGTAAGTTAAATCTTAAGCGTTAAATCTTAGCAATGCACAGGACAGATACAATTAATTCAATTGTAGTATGTTTGTACTTTATTTTTTAAATTGCCAACCACTGGCCCTAAGCGAAATCTTTGCTTTAAAACTCACGTGTCAGTCAAGGGAAAAGTCATGCCACACCCCCACTTTCCACTTCGGAAAGTCACTGCAGAACCCATCTCACCCAGGCCACATGCTCTCGGGACCATACAGTTCTGCACCAGGCTCACTCACTTCCACAGTCGTGGCAGTCCTCTGGGTCTTCTTGCCAATCAGGTCTACCTGTTCATACTCATCTCTCATGTATTTCTTTGCAACATCATACACCCAGCGTGGACAAGTTGCAGAAAACAGCAGCGTCTGAGGGTTGTTCTCAGAACCTGGCAGGAAAGACCACCAATTTCAGACATCACTCAAACTTGAGATCTGATTAAAAAAATCAGTTGAATTCTCTCAAATTGAGAAGTTTCCATGTGCAGCAAGTCAACTACAACAATAAAACTTAGAAGCCATTAAAATATTTTTAAAGCCCTTTAGAAACCAAAGGTAAGATTATAGTAATTTTAACTTAACTAAACAGAATCCTTCACCTCACCTAAAAGAAATACAAGGATCATCCAGATCTTCAGCTAAAATAGTTTGGACTGTGCCTGAAGTCCCTCTCATACCTGAAAAACTCGGTCCCTCTGTGCCCAGTGTTCCAATACTTACTAGTTGTGGACAGTAGGGCTACACACAAAGGGAGAACAGTGGGCTAAAAAGGACACTCTGCAAATCATGGGAAAAAATATAAAACTAGATAGACATCTCCTCCTAAGAGCAGTTTAACAAATGAATGGGATCTTCCAAAGGTTTAACCTACCTCCATAGCTCCACAGGATCAGACAGGTAGAAACACACATTGCAAAAGAATGCTTTATTATTCCCTGCAATTTACTTTCCAGTTGTGAAGAAAGCTTAAAGGATTAATTACAACTCTTCTAAAAATCTATACATATTTCCTTTTTTAGAAGATTACTTCCACTCTTTGGCTGTCAGAACAAGGATCAGCCAACCCTAAACCCAGACATCTCTTTCAGAATGAGGAACATTAGGGCTTGGTGTAAAGCCTAAAAAACTAGGGTTTTTTGTTCTTCCCTTGCCCCCTCCCCCCTTTTTTTCCCTTTCTCCTCCCAAAGATGCCATTCCAGCCCATCAGCCAACTGATACCTTGCTCCAAATCTTATCCTTTTCTCTGTGCTTTTATACCAGCATCACACAAAGGATTCAACTGGGGGGGGGGGCACCGCCAATTTTGAGAACAATATAATTGTGTTTTCTACATTGTCCCCTCCCTATTCTTTTCCTAGCATTTACCTTTTTTATAAGCAAATCCTAAGATTTCTTCTACTTGCTCAGCAAAGCCCATGTCTAACATGTGATCGACTTCATCTAAAACAACATGCTTCACGTTGGAAAGGTCCAGCTTGCTATTCTGAATGTGGTCTTTGATCCGCCCAGGAGTTCCCACTAGAATATCAATGCCAATTTTAAGGAGATCAACTGCAAGAAAAGAGACAAAAACAACAACTGTGTCAGAAAGTGGGGACAAAAGCTAAAAAGCCACCAGTACAGAGCAAAAATTCTAACATTAGAATCAAAAAGCTGCACTTTCCTGCAGCTTTTGTCTCTGAATAAAAGCACTGTGGCATTACTGCCATATGATGGCATTAGAAACCTCCATAGCTTTATCACAGCCTTTTTTTAGCTGAATTATTTATTTCTTTCAGTCACTTCTGACTATGGAAATTTATAGAGCCACCTGCACATAATAGTCCTTGGACAGTCATCCAGTCCAAGGACTATATGCTTATAAGTGTATGTCCACTTACAGCATACAGAAACCCACAATAAAGAAGTAATCAGGAGGATTAGACACTTGCAGACCTATAATCATTTTTTAACGACAATTTATTGGAAATAATTAAACTCAGGCTGTGTAAATCCTTTGAAAGCAATGTCATGGCTGCCTGAAGTGAAACTCTAACGGGGAAAAACGCCTGTTTTACTCATGAAATACATTTGGAGGAAGACAACTCCCATAGATGTGTTTTAGTGTTTACTTACACTGTGCTTTATATGGAGTTCCTCCATAAAAACAAGCCACTGACAGTTTCTTTGTGAGATTCTTGAAGTCTCTGGCTACCTGAATGGCCAGTTCCCTTGTTGGAACAAGAACCAACACCTGGAAAGAGAAAGAAAAGACAAAAATGAAGAGAGGGTGAGGGTGCAAAGAGAACAGGATTTACTTCACGTCAGACAGGGAAGCCATGCTGCAGAACTGCTCTGATTTTTTGCCTGTTGCTCTCCAATTCTTGCCAGTTTACAATCCCCTTTTTATGCTACACTTGTTGCAGAGGTGCCACAGTTCCCCACCACCCCTGTAACATTTCCTCTAACCTGGAACTGCCCATCACAGCCTCAACACCAGCAAGAGGAAACAAGGGAAAGCATTACAAGGTAACTGAGATGTAGAATGGCGATGTTTTTTTCTTAACACCAGGTAAAACAGACATTTCAGTAACATTACTCAAGGCAATGAAGGCACAGTTCAAGGTGAAAGGACAAAAACAGTCACTGAACAATTTAGCGTAGTAAGATCTGGTATGATACACAGCATGAAATACTCCAGTAATGTACCCTCCTTCTCCATCTACCTGCCCTCCTCCAGTATCTTTCCTTTCACCCATGTTTCCTTTTAAGAACAAAGAGATAAATTATTTAATTCCTAGAAATCCTTCAGACAACAGTATTTAAAATCTTACATCACCATCATCTTTAAAATAAAGTAGAAGGATGAAACAGGCAATGGACCTGTAGCCTGTCACAGCTTTTCAGTCACAAGATAAATACACACATCTTATTTGTGTGGGAAAAGGGCATCTGATTACAGATATCTGGTTATTGATTCAATATCATGCTCAAGTAAAAACATAAACACCCCTTGAATCTATTCAGTTGCGTCTCCAGACACGGGAAAAAATAAAATTATCAAAATTATCACCACCAAACTTAGAAACAACCTCTCTGAGGTCTGAGGAGTCCAGCTGACTCAACTGCTACAGAGGTAGGGAACTGAACTGCAAAGGGGGGGACTGAACACCAAATTCCTGAGGACGGGAGTCTGGACATCATAAGGAACCTCAAAGATGAAACGTTTTATCACCGAGATGCTACACAACTTCAGCCACACTGCAGCTCCTGGTCTGAGGAAAGTGTTCAATATTCGGAACACAAATAAAGGAAAAACAAGTCCATGAAGCATTTACAAAATCACTTTTGAAAAGTGCCCTACTCAAAGGTTTTGGTGTTAACCCTTAAGTGATAAGTTACTTTTGGTGAACGTCCTCTTCTCTCATCTTGCGCGACACTCTGAAGTTTTTCAGTCAGCGGGATAGCAAAAGAAAAGGTTTTCCCAGTTCCCGTCCGAGCTTGAGCAATTAGGTCTTTGCCGTCATATATGGGCTGAAAAGTCTTCGCTTGCACAGGGAACAGGTACGTTACACCTCGAGCTGCAAGGTAATCCAAAGAGATTTTGTTACGTGCTACTGAATCTACTGCAAGCTGGACTAACAATTAGGAGCCCTCACACAGAAATCACATGTGAAATCCTGCACAGCCCCGGAGGTACACGTTAGAAGACATACACACACACCTGCGTGTTTTCACTCCTACTCTAGATCTAGAAGTATTCCACCCCCAAATGCAAAGGTGAGCAGTCACAGTGAAATAAGCCTTCTTTGTGACATTGGTGCAAGACACCAAGGGAAAAACATATATATATATATTTTTTTTCTGATACAGACCAAGATTTTGTTGTAGATTGGCTTTGAAGGCAGGGGATGAGAAGAGGGTGTTTTAAGAAAACATTCTAAAAGTTCAGAGACATTTTGCAGAATGGAAGTGAAACAAGCATCCCAGTGACACTTCCGAGCAAGGAAAATGTAAGGCAACGACAATAATTTTGTGTGGGGAACAAGAACTATACAACTTCCCAGAAAACAGTAAGAATTCTACAGCACTTACTTCCACAAGAAAGCTAATCTAAAAGAGAGATGGAAACGCCCAAAAGTATAAGAACAATCAGAGACAATCTTTCCACAGAAGCCACAAGGCCCTCATATACAAAACCACACTATCTTATCCTTACTGCATAATAAATGCAGGACGATTTAGGCTTCAGCCCGCTCCTAAGGATATCAGAGCACAATCCTAACAAACAGAGGTTTCTTTGGCCACATTAACTAACCTTTGAGAAGGTTGATGGTGTTTTGGGAGAGAGGAAAATTGGAGAAGGCACCTTCTCTTGCTTCCTCTGTCAGCTCCTAAAAGAATAAAAGAAAACTTATTAGTCCTAAAATAGGATCAAATAGCATAACCCACATACCTACACAAGAAAAGCAGTGTATTTGCTTCATTGGCACAGTTGTAGCAGCCACCTCCTTTCTAATTAAAGGAAAAGAAAGGCCTCGAGACGCAGGTACTTCACAAACAAAAATGTCACCACTGTAAAGCAGGCAACTCGAATCCAGCCACGCTGTATTAGAACGCAAGGTGACTCAGGCTGCACCAGCCCCAGCGGACAGGGAATTCCTACATGCAAATCCTGTTTTTAAATCAGCATGAACTCTGTGCTACCAAACCTTCCTGTTACCTGCAACACGTTCAAAACATCTATACTGATTCAGATTCATCTATACTTAATTCAGATAAACCTGCATAATTTTTTTAAGTGCCATGGCAAAAGAATGGGAACAAATACTCCTTCCGTGTATCAGTGCCCCATCACATCATACAGACATGCTCAGCATATCATGAAGGAGAAACTGCTTGCTATCAGTCTCAACGGGCTCCACTGAAATTATAATCAGGAAACTTTTTGTGAGCAAAATGTATTTGGTTATCAGAATTCACTGTGTTAAGCAGAAACTTTCCAGTAAACCAAATCTCCTTAGTACACCACACAAATAGCTTCTTAACTCTGCATACCATTAGATAGTTCCCGATTATTCTGTTTCTGCTTCAAAGATCAGAGAGATCACTATAGCCAATGCGCTAAACGCACCCTGGATTAACATTTCCGTCTTAAACGCAAGAAAGAAAATGACACGTGGAAGGACCCATACAGAGGGTGGCAAGCTGCAGCACCCACTCATACATACAGGGCCAAGGGGCTCCAGACACCCCGAGTCTGGGCAGGGAGATCTCAAGGAGAGAGAATTAAATAACCAACCTTTCCAGACACCCTGCCAAATACTTCTTCACAGAGCCATCCTGAGAAAGTGCCGTCGCAGCACAAAGTAGTGCACGTTTCTCAGATGGGATCTGCTTGTGTAATCAGGAAGAAACCCTTGTGCTGTCAGACGCAGAACGAATTGCTACACGAAGACAAGCCAACCTACGCAAGCTGCTTCCTGCTAGCCAGCCTCCTCCGCTGCAGGACGCTCCTAACATTTAGCATTTGCCACAAGGTGGAAAGCAGGACACGCGGAGCGCTGCCACGTGCTGGTCCACATGCTGCTGCACCTTACCCACTGCGGCCGGGTGCACCGCGCCAGGGGCTCCCCAAAGCTGCTGCTCGGAGTCCGAGGGGAGCAGCAGCAAATGCTACCTGTGGCAGCAGCCCAATGCTCCTGCGGGCCTCACATGCCACATCTCCAGCACGCAGCACACGTCATTAAGCTAACTCGTTACCACCAGGACACCAAGTACGTGAGACAAGGGCTCTGCGGGCAGGTACTACCTCAGAGTCGCGGTCGTGCTGTCCGTCCACCACGTCGCTCGGGGCTGCTTCGCCATCACTTAAAGCAGAGGGAGCCTTGCCCAGCCCCACGGTGCCGCTCTCCTCGGCCACACCGTTGCTTTTCTGCTGCTTCTTCACCTTCTTGGGCAGGGGAGGCTGCAGGTCGCCATCGCCCAGCCCGCTCTCCTCAGGCTGAGCCTGTTCGTCCTCAGCCTTGCCGCGGCGCTTCAGCTTTTCCCGGCGTTTCGGCTTCTTCTCTGTGCTCTCGCCCTGAGGACAGAAAGCAGCCGTCGGTCGGCCGAGCGGCGTCCCCTCGGCCCTCCGCGCCCCCCACGAGCCCTCAGCGCCCTCGGCCAGTCCCCAGCGCCCCCCCTCGGGCCGGGCTGCACAAAATGGCCGCCCCGGGCGCCACGTGCGGGCAGCCCCGCTCCCTCCTGCCCTTCCCTGCCGCCCTCCCTCTCCCACCTTCGCCTTCCTCCTGCGGCCTCGGCGGAGCGGCTCGGCGTCCGCAGGCGCCTGCGGCTCTCCGGGGCTGGCTGCGGGGCCGGCGGCGGGCATGGCGTCGGGGCGCTCCCCGCACAGCTCGGCGCTGGATCGGGCTCCAGCGGGGCAGGCCCAGGAGCCGCGCCCCGCCCCGGCGCGCAGGAAGGGAGGCGCCCAGCCCCGGGCGGCCGGGTCGCGGGGCAGCGCCGCCGCCAGCAGCAGCAGGGGGCCCGGCCTGGCCGCGGCCGCCCAGCACGGCCCCCGCCGCCCGCCGCAGCTCGGAGCCGCCGCCCGGGAGGCCGCGGAGAAGCCGAGGCGGGCAGCGCGGCCCCACACGCCGCCCATGCGGCCCCAGCGCCCGGCCCTGCCCGCCCCTTCCGCCCGCACCGCCCGCCGGGACGCCTCTAAGCGCGTAATAAAGCGAGCTTTTCCTCAGACTACTCAGCTTTCTACCTTAAAACCAACGTACAATATGAATTCGTAAAATAATATTTTATTTTTTACTCCTTTTTTTTTTTCGGAAAATGTACAGGTTTGGCCAGCAGTTAAGATCTTTACATTATACAGTGAGCCAGGCTAGAGGTTTAAATGCAACAGCCGTACTCTGGAATACAGATTTAGGTGTTACACAGAGCTGAAATGGTAAATTAAAAAGGACACCTGCATTTTCTTCTTTTTCCCCCGAACTGAACATGATCTTGTTTATAACCAAAGTAGTACTGAAGAAAAAACTGGATGACATGTTTCTCAAAGTGGTACAAACACCCAGGAACAGCCTATTTTAAACAGATTATAAAATACTGCAGTTCCGTTTTTCCACTTCGGGATTGTCGAAGTTAACGATCAAAGGCTCTGTCATAACTCCGCTTCTGGCCTCCGCCTCTGAATCTGTTTCTTCCAGAGCCACCCCGCCGCCCACTCCTGGAGCTAGAGAAGCTTCTGCCGTTTCCTCTTCCTCCTCTTCCTCCTCCTCCTCCTCTTCCTCCTCCTCCACCTCCTCCTCCTCCTCGCTGTGTTTCTTCTAACTCCGGTAATTCATTTGCCACGCACAAACGGCACTGTTTTGAATCTTCCCATTTTCCCTATTGCAATGAAGTCACATGTATCAAGTTATATTCCAGAAACACAAATACACTGTATTTCCTAGTTATTATATTTGCTCCATTGAAAAGCAAGGAAAAATCTGCTAGCAAATATAGGGTATAGAGTTTGTCAGAACTAGTTTCAAAACTTGAAGCATAAAAGCTACAGATACCTGACTACGCCCCCAGATAATACAAAACAGAATCAAAACCCACTTCAGAGATTTACAGAGCAGCCCTTATCAGTAAACTCTTTCCCCACCTTTCACTTAGTAAGAATACCAGTAGAGTTATTACTGACCCAACCAGAATTATTATTGATTCAACAGTCCCCACCCTCCCATCCAGGATCTTCCCTCTAATCCAGAACTAAGAATTGTTTTAGGAGCAAACAAGTGCTGGGACACAAGGGTATGGAGATGCACTGAGGGATCTCCCCAACACCTGAAGGAAAGACAGGGAAGTCCAGGGAATTTTAGCATAGGAATGCTAACTCTGCTGGACTAAAACCGGATCTCAAAATCACTCTTCTGGGGAGAAAATTCTGGGTGAAAAGCAGCAGGGGGCAGAATGGAAAAAAAGGATCTTAAAGTGAAACACGTTGCCTACAGAGAGCAATTCAGCAGCAATAAGAATGGGTAGATTGTTCATACCACCATTCATTTCAGTGGAAAAGTTTCAAGCCACAGATTTTTATAGACAGAGGAATAGTTTAGGAATAGTACACTGTCTATTTGTTCTGTTCCTCTGTTCCTTTATGGCCACCCCTTCTGGCCACTAGAAAAGGCAGGATACAAGCTAGATAATGTTTTCAGCCTAACCTAGTACAGCCTGTTTCATCTACAGTCTGCTGTTACCAGAAAGTGCAGTGAAGTACATACCTCTATCGCCTTTTGGTCTGCCACAGGAATATCAAAGCAAACACCCTACAAAGAGAAAATAATTTCAGTGGATACAAATCTAGCCTTTGAATTGATTGCAACAAGAAGCATAACAGAACCTACAGACCTATGTACTAAAACAAAGTTTTACATTTCCAAGTTATTTTTACGTTGACTTAAGATGCTTCAAAACCTTTGAACGTTGAAAGAGTTACATCAGTGTTTCACAAATCACCAATACTTGTACTTCCTTAATGTTTTTTCCTCAGATATACAACATTTTTCCTCCGCATAGCCAGTACTTCATGGATTGTATTCTTTAACAAGCTCATCACCCTCTCCACTCCAAACTGTGGTCCGTTAGCTTTTTCATTACTCATTTTGTAAATTCTATCAAATCAGAAGTTTCTTCTATGCTATGAACTGTATACATCCAGCAAATCAGTAAATTGGACGTTTAGGTTCAGACTAAAGATCTCCTGAAGTTAAAACTATATTACAGGTTAAGTACAACAAACTACATACAGATGTAAGTACATACAGGTTAAGTACAATCCATAATTCATATGTTAAAAGCAATTCTTTGTCTGAAGGAGCAATTTGGCTATCAACAATTACAACTCAGGTAGGAAAAACCATCCACAGACTGTGTTCCATGCATCATGTATAAAACAAGGCTGTGATCAGAGAGACAGAGGCAATGGCAATAAAAGAAATCTCACCAATTAAGACAGCATTGAATACTAAGTAACATCAAAAATACATCAAAAAACTAAATACATCAAAAAACCTCAGAGGTAGTAAAATAGTTCACTGGCATAAAAAATGTCCCCTCAAGGTCAAATTTAAAATTAAGTGTCCTGTCAGGAAACCTTATAAACCTATACATGAAATTTGTAAGTCAAGACATGCAGGTTAACTTTTACAAAAAGATGTAAAAGAGAATACACACAGCACCTGAGATTTTTCTTTTATTTTTTTAAAATAATCTTAGAACTGTTGCTTAAGCGTAGGTTGCCTCCTGTTTCAGGCTTTCTAGTTTATCATGTCTGGGTATCCTCAGTACTGGCATATAGATGTGCTACGATTTTGATGATTTGCTGAACTAGATACCGCCAACACCTTCCATTTTTACATCTCTCCCCCATTCTGCTACTTCCAAAATGAACACAGTCAACTTCCTTTCGTATCGACCTTCATGCTTCTATTACATAGCAGCACAGTTTGTACCTTTTACCTGTACTGCTACATCCCTCTGGTCGTGCACGGTTCTACTCAACTATCCTACCTCCTTAACATACCAGGGGAGCAGAGCCCTAAGCTGCTGAGGTGACCACTAAATGAGATAGAGGCCCATTCCTCTGTCAGAGGATCATGTCTTTATCAGAGTCTGGAATGGGGGAAGAAAGCCCGACTATCTACCCTGTCATAACTTTCTTACAGTAGCAGAAACACAAGGAAAAAAATAAAAGTTTACCTTTCTTCCCTTGATGAAACACATTCTGTTCACCTTCTTATCGACGTCATCACCAAGCTGTTCCCGTAGTCTCCGCCAAGCATAGCTCATATTGTTTATTTCTTCAGAGCAGCGCAGTATCATTGTAACAAAGCCCTAAGGAGTAAGAAATTGGGTATGTTCCATTCAGTCAGAGGAATAAGCTTTGGCTCATCTATCAGACGTGAGAAACCTGCTAATTTACAGTCTATAAACTACATTTTCAAATGGCTCCCGTTACAGGTGAACATGTATATTTATAGTCCCTACATTCTTAGTTCCCATAAGGAGAATAAGGAGACGATTATTGTTAAAAATTGAGGTATTTTTGTAGTTGTTTCATTTTTTTCTTTAAATTCAGGACAAACATGAAGCTAGATACACTTACAGCATCCGAGTTCAGCAGGGAGCGCTGTTCAATGGAAGTAGCACCTGAAATATGTGCTAGAGCTGCAGCCAGAGCATTCACTGGTCCCTTTTCTTGTATTAGCAACTGAGCAGATTCTTTGAAATAATCAATAGCACTTTGAGGAACAGAATCCAGACATCTAAAGAAAACCAACCAACCAAAAAATTGTTAGTCAAGGAAGAAAAAAAAATTATACAGAGGTATCTACTTAGCTTTGGAGCAGAAATAAAAATAGCAGTCCCAGACTTTAACACTGATGAGCTCCAAAATGGCAATGAACAATCTAAAACAGCCATTCTGAACTAAAAGGATAAGAAGACACAATAAGGCTTGAGTCACCTGATAGCATCTTTGCTGGAAGCCTTTATTATATCTGTTGCACTAGGAACACCAACACGCTTGAATGCAATGCCCTGAAATTCATAAAGCAAAATACAGATGAAAGTTGCAAACTATAAATAATTCAGTTTTAAAGAAACAGTGTTGGACTCCTATGAAACAACCATTTAAATCTTAATCTTTTCTTGTGCTTTTAAGTTTTCAAGTCCCTACTTTGTTAGTAAGAATAACAAGGTTACAATTACAGGAAAATGGATAACACTTAAAAAAATAATTTATGTGCCAGGTCAGTTTAAATATCTACTGGCCTTAAACAAAGTGCATAGACCATTTTGATATTTTCCAGCAAAAACTAAGGCCTACAAATTCTAAACAATTATAAATCCACATAAATCAGACTAAAAGTATGAGGTATGTTGCCTTTCTAAAGGCAAGCCTAAGTTTCACATGCCTGTGACTAAACCAACTCATTTTAACTGAATACTTGATCAGTGAGAAAACTATCGTATGGAATAGTGCTGGGAAGTGACAGTTATCCATAAAGCTGCACGTCTGAAAATCATTGATCACATAAATCAGGATGAACACTAAGTGGAAAACCTGCTAGCTTTCCCCCCAGCCTCCCCTTCTCACTTCCACGATTACAATCTTAGGGCATTTGCTGAAAAAGTGTGGGCACGAGAGTCTGCAGTGCAGTGCCTGCTCCACAGCAGCCTGCAACGTACCCAAACTCGGCAAGACAACTGAACCTCAAGTGGATGCTTTAAGTGGTGTACTCTGTCATTGAGCTACATGAACAAAACAAAACTCTTGTTTACCGCTTTTTGTTCCACATATCTTAACTGATTTTCTTCCTTTCGTTGATAAAAACAGATACAGATCCCAGTTCGGCCAGCTCGACCTGTGCGTCCAGAACGATGGATATAGGACTCCACATCCTTCAAAACAAATAGCCTTATGACTTATCTCATCACTGCAATTTAATCAACTCGTATTCATATAATTTAGAAGTCATTACTGTTAAGCCTGAACAATGCACAGTAATTACAAAATGAGAATTAAATTAAAAACCATTGTTTTACTTAAGTCAGAACAGTAAGCTTTCCCCATAAATCTCTAAAAACACGGTCAGAAAGCCAGAATCACGAGCATGGCTCAACGAGGTCTTGTCATTACCACAGAGAACATGAGAAAACATTTTAAGCGTGTATACCTCTACCAATTCCATTCCCTGTCCTGCATGTCAACTTGAGAGCACGGTAACTGAGATATTAATAATGAATTCACTGAAACATTAGCTTGTTTCTTGTAAACCCTCTTAGCTTCAGCTGATGTTCTCACTGCTGGGCTCTCCTCCTCACACGTGCCCCTCTGTTAATCATTCTTGGAAGACAAAAAGCTTTTTTTTCCCCCACTGTTCACTGTTTCCAGATCTACCATATACGGCCTTGCAGGGAGAGGCTTCAGACAGCCTTAAAAGGCAGCATTTTAAAGAAAAACCCTTACATATTCCAGGGACTGATGCACACTGAAAAATCTTCAAACAAACTACTTTTGTACATCAGGACATTCCTTACCCTCAAACGCAACGCTGATAAACTCTGTGGTGAACACCATCACTTGACAACATTTACTATTTGAAAACAAGACTATGTATTATTATTACGAGACACCCAACCTACCTTTGGTGGTGAACTTTGTACAACCAGGTCAACTTCAGGGATATCTAAACCACGGGCAGCTACATTGGTTGCAACCAGAACTTTAAAGGCACCGTTTCTGAAACCTTTCAGCGTGATCTCTCTCTGCTTCTGAGGAATGTCACCGTGCAATGACTGGCAATCCTGAAAAAAAAAAACAAATCAGTATTATTACAGGACAGTACCAAAATTTAAAACTTCAAAAACTCAAGTGACCCTTTTATGGTCACTTTTGGTTACAGTATCTTGGTATACAGAAGAACTGAACTGCCAGTTTATAGTTTAGATGTCTCACAATACTTCCTCAGTGCTTCTTATTCACGTACCTCAAATACCTTTAACAAAGGTAGGAAAACACAACATCAACATATATCTTACCTCCACCTCTAACTACTGGGACCTGTGAAAACAGCTATGCCCCAGCTTTCCACCCACATCCTCCATGCAAGGCTTAGCTGAAAGCAAGCCATTTCCAATATGTTCTCAGGCCTTCCACGGTATTTGTTTAGCTATTTTTTCCAAAATGATGTTGCTTTTTAATCCCTCAGTATATTAATTTCCCCCACTACAGATTAAGGGATTAAAACCTAAGTACTCCTTAAAAAAATAAACTGTAGGGTGTTCTTATCTAAACATTCTGGAAGTTCTTCTGTATCACAGCAATAACAAGTGCAAAGACTAAAACATAAAGAAATCATTTTTTCTTCCACTTCCTTTCACCTCTTGCCCATAGTTGATTTATATGCTTTCCTCAATAAACAACGTGATTCAAAAAAAACAACAAAAATACTAAAAAAATCCTACAGACACCACAGAATTCAAAAACTTCTTCAGTTTTAGCTTAATATCACCCCGTAAGTGGAAGAGGCATATATTCTGTTAGTGAATATCAGTATGCAAAACCAGAAACATCTAATAATTTCCTCTCTTACCTGCCAAGATCAGAGCTCTGCATTGCCTATGCAAGATTTGAGATCACTAACATCACCAGTAACGCAGGATAAGGCTCCATGCTCAGGTTTAGCTGTTAGTGAGGTCATCTAGGAGTGTGGGAGAAACACTCCTGAATGCACTTGTGGCAGATGAAAAAGGTTCTGCTTTCCCTAGGAATATAATACTCTACAGCTTTTAGACATAAGTTAACCCATCTCCCTAGTGAAAATACATGCAGAAGGAGTTGCTGTGATACCACCACCAAAAAGGAGCGTGCAGCACCAGTGCCACAACGTATAAACATTGCACCGCTACATAAGCGAGTTATTTTCTACCAGTGCTAGTGTGCTCTAGTGTGCTGCACCACAAACCTCAGGAATAAACCAAAGCTCACTCACAGGACATGGCAGATTGAATTCTTCCTGAACATACATCTTTAAACTCTTCGTAACAGCTAATAAATACCTTCATGAGACACAGATAGAGCTTCTGGTATACTCCTGCTCTAAACCCTAATTGGGTCCCCCTGACTACGCTAATTAACATCAGCATCCTAGCTCAGTAACTGCTATTCCAGTACCATGACCTGTCACCCTAGCAGCTTTCCAAGTTTGTTACCATGTTTTAATGCAAGAGAGACAGTTCTCTCTAAAGAAAAACAAAATAGCTCACAACTGCTTCATTTAACATCAATGGAAAGATGTTTTTTCTTAACAAAAAAGAATCCTTTGTAGTCCAGTGTCTGTTAGAGCAGCCTAGTCCTGAAAACTGTAAGGCTGAGAACTTCCAACCATTTGTTTGTTTTAAGGTTTTGTTTTGCAGTTTTGAAACAATCTGAGCACCTGCAAAAGCCCGCATCATTCACTTTCAAAGTGTCTTCAAAACTTACTCAGCATTCGTCTAGTATCAATACAGGGCCGATCTACCTGTGTTACCTAATACAGATGATGAAATACCTGTTTGATTGAAGCATTCAGAGCCAGTTCGTTGGCATCCTTTTTGGTCTCACAAAATACAATGGTCCTCCCGAGGCTGCCACTGTAGACCTGAATGACATCTCCAATAACCGCAGCTCTCTGAGACCAGTGGCACGCTATAGCCAAATGCTGTGGAAAAGAATTCCAGTTCTTAGCTTACACAAAACCCACAAGATTCTTTAAAGTATTTGAAATTTGAAAATGCAGAAATACTAAAGAGTTATACAGTTTCTTGATGGGCGAAACGTTCCCAGCACATGCAAAATCCCTATGGCCCTTACACATACAACATCAGTCTAACATTAAGTGAAATAATTACAGTAAAAAGAAAAAATAACAGTCCACAGATCACTTTTTTAAAGCAAGGAAAAAAAAATCAGGAGATTATAAACTGTGTCTCTAGAGAAATAGTTAGAGGTGCGGGATTTTATCAAAGTTATATTAGCTAGAGTTATACATCAGATAAAGGGAAACACTTTTGAACTCAAGAGTAATGTTCTTTCAAAACTGCCATTACAATTATGATGTGCCCAACTGATTCAGAGTATCTGTTAAGAGGTACCCTACACCTAAACAAAGCACCTTTATAAGGTACAGAGAATTATTTCAGGCTTCTAACATACACCTTGTATTCCTTGCCATGGTATTCACTGCACAGCAAGCAAAGGCCTAGCGAGTTGCGATACTACAGGAAGTCCGAAAAAACCTCCCGTGTGCAGAATATCACAATGTGACTGATGCCTGTAGTAATTTAAAGGACCCAGGCTGATGTTAATGCATGCCTGTAGCTCACAACTCAAGAGAGATTCAGACACACTGAATTTCTCTCTGAAAAATCAACGTAACTGATAACCAAATTGTCACTGCTCTAGATGTCTATAAGGTTACTAGGTGCTGTGAGAATGAGTTTCTAAACCTAGCAAGTTTGAGTAGCTGTAGTGTGTCCTACGCCTAAAAGTTCATTCTAAAAACAAACTTTCAACATCACCCCTGAAAAAGTACCTTAGATGGTACCATTTATGTCAACAGATGGCCCATTCGTGTCAAAAAGGGAAAGGGATGAGGCCTGAAAACACTGACAGACAGATTACTCACTTCTACTGTTGTAGCAGCCTTCTGCGTTTTTTTCCCAATGAGGTCAATCTGCTCATATTTGGACTTCATGTATTTCTTAGCCACATCATACACCCAATGTGGGCAAGTTGCAGAAAACAGAAGCGTCTGGGGATTGTCTTCAGAATCTTAAAGCACAGAAAAACATTTCACAACCTTTATATCTTTCATTTTATGGATGTTCATTACACATTTACACACTTCATTACACACGTACTACAAATATAAGGTCAAATCTCATTATCTAAAATATAGAAGGGAAATCTTTTTCATTTCATGCATTACTTGCATATTACATTATGCACTACACCAGGGAGCGTAGTGCATGTCCTTTTTATGTACTCAAACTATTTGTTTAAATATTGAGATTACCTTTCTTGTATGCAACTCGTAAAATGTCTTCCACTTGCTCAGCAAATCCCATGTCCAGCATCTGGTCAACTTCATCAAGGACAACATGTTTCACCTTGCTGAGGTCTAGCTTGCCATTCTGAAGATGGTCTTTGATTCGACCAGGTGTCCCAACCAAAATGTCAATTCCACTTCTAATGAGATCAACTGATAAACAGGAAAGAGCAGAAGAGGAGTTAGCAGTGGACTAACGAGCATTCTAAACATTAGAGAGACTTGGTAGCCAAGTAATAATGAAACAACAATTAAACCACTCATATGTCCTTTCCTAACAAACATAACAAGTGGTGAAGAGGAGAAAACTGGGGAAAGTAACAAAATTGGTAAGACAAGTTCCGCTGCTCTCCCTGAAGGAAAAGAGAATTGTAATCTCCCTTCCTTCTCCTCCTGACTTAAATTACGTAGCAAAGATCTTGTTTGAACATGCTTGGGAAACAGTTAAATCTTTCCAAGTTGTCTGACTAATTTAACCAGATGAAGAAAAAAAAAGCACTTCTCATTTGATTGAATTATTGAATACATTTTTTCCACTAAGTTCTGTGGGAAAAAAAAATAGCCCTAATGACATAAAATCTGTTGTGAGCAAAGAGCTCATTCTCATTCCTGCACTTGTTTGCCTTTTTTACAACCATCAACATGGAAAATTATGCAGTCAGAATCCAGAAATCCTTTTCCAGTTTATGAATCTTCTATGTATCCCTTACCATACAAAAGGAAAAAAACCCACAGCTAGCATTTTTTAAACAAAATACCAACACCTAACCCAAATACTCCCTATAGGCACAAGATGGTAACTTTAGTTAAAAGTACATCAGCAGACAAGGAACGTTAAGACTATAATTGAGAGCTATAGTTATTTTCCCACCAAAAAGCAGTATTTTGAGCTACTCACTGAATGCCCCATGATTGCCCCCCAGAGCTTGAGCTGAAGGCTGCATTTGGTAAGACCTCAGTGCGCTTCTTAAACACGCCAGTCAATTGACATTTCAACTATTAGCAATGTGTCACTTACTCTGTCCATTATATGGAGTTCCTCCATAAAAACAAGCTACTGTGAGCTTTCTTGTTATGTCCTTGAAATCTTTGGCAACCTGGTTTGCCAGCTCTCTTGTTGGAGCAAGTACCAGCACCTAGACAGAAGGATGACAAACAGATGTTCTCTCAAGGTGGCTTTTACCAAAATACATTAGACTTTTAGCCACCAGTTTAGGTCCAACCACTATACCATTAAAAAAAAAAAACATCAAAAAATGGTTTAAGAGCTAGCTAAACGAAGATTAGGAAACAAACTAAAGTTTCTCATAACATCATTAACCTCCTTCAGCACATACTAATGTAGGACAGGCCTTTTTTTTTTAAGTGAGATAGACAGGAGGTACTTAAGTTTTGTTTAACTGCAGCTGTTGAACAAATCAGACAGGCTACAGATCTTCTACATGTGCATATATTGCATGAGTACAAGACTGAAGAAGTTGGTTAAGCTTTTTAGCTTTTTTTCTTTGATCCTGTTCTCAAGTCTGGCAACGGAGGCTTGACAAAAGGACCTTTAAAATCCTTGTCCTGTTACGTCTTTCATCATTGACACACAATATAAAAAGTAAGAAGAGTACTGTGCTGGATTAAGGCCTGAAATCTTTTCTCTTCTGATATTCCTAACTCTCTTGATGGAAGTCTTCCCTTCTCTGCAAGACTGCACTGAATCTTAAGTCAGTGTTCCCTGACAGACAGCTAACACGATGGCCAAATGCAGATAAAACAGCTAGTATTAGTTTTGGAATAACTTTTAGGTAGCCTGTGACACGGGTGACAAGATGAATTAAGCTGACAAAAAAAAAAATCCACTATGAAATGAGGATAGGCACTGGCCTTTCTAATTTTGGAACGTATCATGAGAATTTGGTAACATAAACATATTTCTGAGAAGAATGCAGACAGCTCATAATCAACCTGCATTCTCTGGAGCAGGATTTTTAACATCTGGTGGTGGTCCTACTTAACAAAAATAAGTCTATTTTTAAAATCTCCTGCTATTCATGTGCTTAAAGAACATGCTTAAAGCAGACAGCTTTTATCGATTAAAAAAAAAAAAAGTTGTTATTTTGAGAAAAAATCATCCAGTGACCAGTTGGCCCAAACACGCAATATGGCTGGCCAAAACTACCTAGACGCATTGAACCCCTCTATTTTTGTTCTCCATGTAAGCAGAAATTGTCGAGTGAACAGAGTTACTTTGCTCTTCAATCTTGATCAAAGGGTACGAGGCATCACAGGACGCAGACAAAGCCCCAGTGGACATAACTTTCAAAGAAGCTTTCAAAGCTTGCAAAGAATGTGGGCTAGCTTGTCCCAGCACACATGTGAAGAACTTTTCCAGGGGACTAACACTCTGAATCACTCGGACAGAAGACAACAGCAAAACCAGCATTCTAAGTTACCTTTGGTGAACGGCCTCTTTTTCTTTCCTGCGAGTCTGCCTGAAGCTTTTCAATTAAGGGAATAGCAAAAGAGAATGTTTTCCCTGTTCCAGTTCGTGCCTGAGCAATCACATCTTTGCCAGAAAACACCGGGTGGAAGGTCTTCACTTGCACGGGGAACAGGTACGTCACTCCTCGAGCTGTGACAATGGGAACAGACTTGCTTAGCACAATCACATTTGAAGCCTTCTCAAATACTCTTCAGAGGTCATCCCAAGCAGAATATCCAACAACTCTACAGTAAGTCAGGACTATATCATCACCTCCACTGCGTTATGGAACCACAGAACCATCTTTAATGAGCACCCTGAGATTGCCTCTCTTATTCTCCCTTGCTTCATACCACCAGAGAGAGCTAGCTGGGACAGAAGAAGTTACTAGCCTTTAACAGAAGTCTTTAAACATCGAGATTTTATTTATGTAATGCTCCCCTCCTAGCTAAAAAAACCTCTTGCCTTCAAATAAGATGCAAGTCAAAATCATTTCTTTTCTCAATCTCATATTAAGTCATACAAAAACTAGTACCAGAGGTGCTAAATGTAACTGATTTCCTTTTACTTGCAACGAAATAACTTTTAACTGAAAATTTCTCAACGTTTTTTGAGCTTATACCTGCTATTTCAAGTTCTACTGTAATGGCTGAACCAGGCAAAACAGAATGCAGACTTCTCTGTGCTCAAAAACGTACTTAAAGTAGGCGATCAGTACGCTTTCTGTGTAACATTGGTGATTGCATACACACAGGTAAAGCTGACCCCAAAGCTTGCTGAGCATATTAAGCATAAAAACACATGACAGATCGTTTACTTCCTGCAGCCACATCGTGCCAAGAAACTTACCTTGAAGAAGCTCAACGGTCACTTTGGAAATAGGGAAATTGGAGAAAGCACCCTCCTTCTGCTCTTCAGTCATCTCCTGTTGGGTAAACAATAATTTAAATAACTTTATGTGTGAGTATCAGATGACCATCAGAAAGTTTAAGATAATGGCACGCACGCTGCTGTCATAGACAAAGGTTCATTTTTCAGTAACAATATCGCAGCCTTCTTTGTTTTACTTGCTTACTATCATGTTTCAGTTGGACAGAAGTGATCTGTACTTTAAATTAGACAGTTTCAAACATAACGGTGTAAGAATGGAAAACATCTAAGTGAGCTCCAATAGCTTATAATTAAAATTGCTTAAAATGTAATTACATTTTAAGCAATTACTGACAGCCAAGCAGAGTAGGTCGTAACGTGGCTTGCTAGCCAGCTTCCTACTTCGCAGCTAGCACAGCACAGTGATTTACACGTACGCAAATCGATCCCCAAAAGGGCAACAAATTGAGGTCGGCCATCAAATTCACCTACTTACTGGTGCATCACTTCAATATATACAGTAGCAACATACTGACTAAAACGTTAAGTGTGCTGAAAAAAAGTTACCCATGGCAATGCCGGGTGCTTTGTGAAGCATCTATCACCACAAAAAACCACAAGCAACAGTAAACAACTTGGCTAAATAGACTTACAACACCTTACAAAGTTTACAGCAAGATCCTATTTCTAGCAAGATCATAGAAACAAATTAACATATAACACTTCTTTTTAAACCAGCTAAAAAAAAATGTTATTTTACCAAAGAAATACCCATGCTATCAAAAACAAGTCAATTAAAATGTATTTCTGGCCATTAGACTCACATCTAGTGATGCTGAATCACATTAAAGTACCCTCTCACTGCAGCTCACCAACAGGTGCCAACAGCTACAACAGCACTGGTCTGTTGAAGTGAGGAAACCATGGCGCGCTGATCTAGAACCTCAACGCCCTCAGAATTTAGAACTTTCACAAATAATCGACAGCAATGGCAGGCCCAGCAGCTTGACATTTTACAGCAGAGTTCCCACTGATAGAGAGGGAAGGAGGAAAGGGAAAAAGAGAAACAATGTGTTCTAAATTTAACCTTGCTGTAGCACAGGAGTTGGAAGCTAACCTGGTTAACTGTTGGTAAACTAAACTAGTTATTATTTTTACCTGCTCTTGGTCGCTATCACAATCCCCACTTGATGGGGATTCACTGGAGTTACTGGGCCTCTTTTTGCGGGCAGATTTAGGCGTGAGGGCAGACAACGTGCCATTCTCTGGGCTATCTCCTCCGGCATCACCGTTTTGCTTATCTTTGCTCTTTGCTTTCTTGACTTTCGGCGAATCGAGCTCATCCTCCGACTGCTCGCTCTCATCTGTCTGCGCTTTCCTCTTCTGAGCCTTGTCGCGCCGCTTGGCTTTCTTCTCTTTCTTCTCCTTCTGGGGAACGACACACCGTAAGTACCGACCCGCGCACCACCCGAGACACGGGAAAACGAGGCAGCACGAAGAGACAGCTCATGAAAGAGACGGCTCCCATCCGGCCGCTGCCCCGGGGGCTCACGTAATTCGCCAAAACCCTCCCATAAAAAAAAAAACAGAGAAAATCCCAAATCCCGCCCCCTCCGCGCATGTGCCGCCGGGAGCCGGCTTCCCCACGGCGGCACACGCGGCGCTGGGGCCGGGTCGGGGGGACTCGGGAGGAGCCAGGAGCCCCCCGTGGGGGCTGCTCCGGCCGGGCCAAGCCCCGGTGCCGCGGAGGGAGCGGCGTGGCCGGGCTTAGGGGCGGCCCCGTGGCCTCCCGGGGGCCTGGTCAAGGCCACGCCGCCGCGCACGTGGCCGGCCAGGCCCCGGCTCGGCCAAGCCCAGGCTCGGCCCCGGCCCGGAGCACGGCGGCGGGGCCCGGCCTGAGACCGCCGCCACCGGGGGCTGAAGGGTCGGGAAGGCCTGGCCTGGCCCGGCCCGACCGCGCGGGCTGCGCAACCCCCCCGGAGCCGCTCCCCGCTACCTTGCGCCGCCGCCGGCCGTTGCCCGTGGCCGCCTCGCTCTCCATGGGGCTCTCGGAGCCCGCCTCGGCACCGCTGCCGGCGCACAACCGGGTGGCCTCGGGCATCGCCGCTCCGCTCCGCGCCTCGCCGCCGCTCCTCGCCGCCGCCGTGACAGGAACACGCCCCGCCCCGGAAGCCGCCCGCCGCCCCGGCCGGCAGCAGCCAACCGCCTGCCGCCCCGCCCCGCGGACTACAACTCCCGGCGTGCCTCGGGGCAGTCCCCACCCGCCCCAGTCTACGACCGCGCGCCGCGCTTCGGTCCCGAGGCGGCCGCCATTTTGGGGGTGCCCGTGCGCCACCCGGCTCCGCCGCAGGGGGGCGGGAATTACGTGAGAGGAAAAAAAATAAATAAATAAAAATGGAGGGCTCCCGCCGGGCCAGGAAGCTTGTGCCCCTCCTCGCAGCCAGGGATATTTCCTCAAAATGAATCTCCTGGGGGTTTAAGGTCGATAAAAGACTGTGCAGGCCGAAAGCAGCGCAGCCTGCCTTTACCTACATGAAGTAAGGAGTAAGAAATAAGAAGGAGTCTCAAAGACTAAAGTCCTGTGTACCACATAAAACCACGCATAAGCATGCCTAGGAGGACTACCGAGATTTCTCCCCAAAACTGTGAGAAAGCCTCAGGATTCAAGCAATGTTTGTGGTAACAAGGTGCGTGCCCAGCTAGTTCCTTTGCGTTGTTTGCTGACTGGGGAGATGGAGTCTGAAGCCTCCCGTTGTTTCTGGTTTTCCACACACACACAAAAAAAAAAAAAAAGAATTACAGCCATCAAACAGTCCTGACAGAGTGGTGCAGTCCCGCTAGAGCAACACATACCCTTTCCAGATTGATGATGGGATCTGAAGTATATCAGTCCTCACTTTTATTAGACATAGGGATGCAGAAACTAGAGAGCAACAGAAATGTGCCTTAGATCTCCACACTTCGAACAAACAGCTCTGATTTAGAGGCAGTCTCACACTGTGACTGGTCATAGTTACAGTATGGTTGTATTGTTACAAAGAAAAAAGTTTACATAGCTCATTAAAAAACTAATCCAACGTTCATGACCACAGTTAGCTGAAGCAAGGAATTTTTTTGTGATTGTCCTCTCGCTCTGTCCTCCTTTTGGCATTATTATTCTTTTAGAATTTGGCAGGAAGCTTCATCTTCTTTTCAGTCCATCTAAAACAACAGAATTATTAGATGTCAGAGCTCATACTCTAAAAATAACCGGAATTGGCATAGCTTCTGGTACCTCAGATGGCATCAATACAATCAGAATGAACCTTTAAATACTTTTTGCTAAAGAACAACCGAGAGGCTTCAAGTGTCCATGTCCAAATAACACATTAAAATTCTGCTTAAGAGGGTGCACAGCCAAAAAGCTGCCTAAGAGGGGAGAAAAAATAAAAAAACACTTTAGCAGAATTTCTTTAAAATGGTAGTACGTGATTTGTTCCTTTGTGTAGAAGTTTCAACTTGTGTCACAAGGTGACAATACATGTCTAATGAGAACTTGAGTGGTTTAATTGTACTTAAATACCTGTCATTTAAGGTCTTAAGAACATGTGATGCTATTAAAATTTGATGTTTTTTTTCCTCACTGCATTTTATCTTACATTCCTGTCACTTTAGTTAACACTCTTGTAAGTCTTACCCACACGCAACTATGTGAAATACTGTTTCATACTGGTTTGTTTTATTAATGAATTTTCAAAAACCCACCTGAAAAAGTTTACCTAGTTACAAGCAACACCGACCCTATGAAGGGAAGAGAAACCTCTAGGTCAGGCAGCGGACACATCCACCAGTCTGTTGTAAGCGGTTTTTATCATATTTTGTACTTTAAATTATGATTGAACACCCTCATAAAACACTTTTCATTCTTCATCTACAACTGGGACAACTATGGCAATATTGGTAATATTATATGGTAAGGTCAACAGAAGGTGAGTGTTATTTATAACAGGACCATACTGAGTTTATCCATCACCACGTTGCTTAACATTTCTGCACTTGTCTACATCTCCTTGTGTAAAGTAGAGCTCATAATATTTTCTTGTCTCAGGAAAGCAAAATATAAACAGCAGCATTTGTATAGCAGACTTCGGGAGAAAGTCCACATAAAAAGACATGGTAGAACTATGCATTTTGAGTATTTCTGGGTCATAAAATTTATGTTTTTAAAGATAATAATTTTGTTGTTGGGGAGAGGGATCTCTGGTGTACAGCAATTGGTCTACCTAAATCTGATTGTTGATTTGAAGACAAAACAACTAACAACGTCACATGTATTTCCTTACCTTGGGGAGTCAATTCCACTGTCTCCTGTTATGCTGTGGTTTTCTGTCCCCTCTATGTGATTCTGTCCTGATAGCACAGTACGTACATTCTTAAAAAACAGACCTTTTTTTCCTGGGGAGGTTCTTGTTTCTTTGGTCTGTGGGCCCGAAGCACGGCACACCACTGCTTCTCCTGTCTCACAGGGGGAGTTCAGCCAAGAGTCAGCCTCATCGGTGCTGCAGAAATCGGCTACAGCTGAAGCCTTTGCACGTTCAGTAAGGCCACTTTCAACTTCCTTGCTGTGAACTGTTGGAAGAACCTGACTGCACAAACAACTTTCTGCTCTGAAGTCTGGGGTTTGGTGCTTTTTTGAGCCATCAAGTGATTCTGCAAAACCAGCACACCCCTTAAATCCATGGTCTCCAGAGTCATGGATATTTACAGATGTATTGTATTGCGTTGAATAAATATGAACCTTGGAGTTTTTTAGAGCTGTCCGCATCTTTGGCACAGCTTTATTCCAGTCCCTTGTACCCGAAGATGCACGGCCAGGAACCAAGTGACATGGTGCATTGCTTTCAGAATTGTCACCCAGATGCAACAAACTACTGGTGTCGCAAGGAGGCGCTTTCTGGTACGGATGATGGCCCTTATCAGTAAATCCTTCACTCTCCAGCTTCATTGATCCAGGATGGCTGGCGCAGTCATATTTAAATACAAGGTCATTCTTTTTGACAGTCTTCTGTCTGTGTTTCACACCAAGTTCTTTTACCCGGCTAACATTGGTTGTATAACGTGAAAGACTGACATTCTGAAACTCATTTGCTGTTTGGTCTAATAACTCGCATACAGCGTCAGCTGTGTGCCTGCAACGCTTGTCTTTCGGATGTAATGGATGTTTTGCTGCTGCTTTGCACGTACCATTATCCCCAGAGTAGGAGGGAGGGGATTTTTGGATGTCCCCATGATTCGTTTCAAATTCTCCTCTCTGGATGTTGTCTTCAGAAATAACGCTCTCCACAAAGTATTTACTTTTATCGCCTGTTTGCAAAGTACTGCTTTGTGGATAACTACAGTTTTCACTTAAACTGTCCTTCTTTAGTTGGGGGGAGGACCTATCAGCCTGAAGTGATTTGCTTTGCTTAGCATTGTCAGCCTGCATTTCAGCAACCAGTTGTGCAGCTTCATATTCAAAGGCTTTCGAGGAGTCCAAGAAACGTGGCCTTTGCAAATTCCTATCCTGCTTTTGAGTCCTGGGCTTCAGCTGACTGTTAACACGACCTCTGTACCCTTTGGCATAAACGTTGTGTCTCCATGAGAGACCCTGAAAAGGGTTCTTGATCTGTTTTTTATAGATGATGTGGGAATCCACTGCTACATCCAGTGGCTGGTGGGTCATGGTAGGTAGTGAAATGTTCTCTTCCAGTTTCTGATTTGGGGATGTTAGCTCAGGCACGTGAGATTTCCTGTTGCTTCTGCTAATTTGCTTCTCTTTGTCTGATTTGGTTTCCCTGCTGTGTTTTGCTGTTCTAATTTGTGTCTTTTGAACACACTCCTTTGAAAGATGCTTTTGCCTGGGGGTTAGCGCTTCAGCAGAGATACCTTTACTGATACATTTTTCCCTCTCCTCAAACTTTTGCATTAATTTTGTGTGCTTAATCAAATTATCAACAGTGAGAGTAGGGTTAATACGCTTGATGATTTCATGTTCAATCTCACGTGGCATATTCTCCAAGTTGTCTTCGTCTCGGACTGGCCACTCCTTGGGAGGAAACTGGGCTGAAAAAGTAGAGAACTCCTTCTTCTGTTTCTCTTTTTTGGAAGTAATTCTCCAGAAAAGGCCAAGGCCAAATTTTTTGCATTTTAGTTTCTCTTTCACTGATGTCAGGGATTTGATGGTGTCCCAGGAGTGGTTTTCAGCAGATGCAGAGATCACTTGAGTTTGAATTGAA
Organism: Heteronetta atricapilla; assembly: GCA_011075105.1. NCBI lineage: Eukaryota > Metazoa > Chordata > Aves > Anseriformes > Anatidae > Heteronetta > Heteronetta atricapilla. Next base: position 3,826,582 of record CM021736.1, read on the forward strand.
GGCTTCAACTCACTGTGGCCTTTCTTACCTCCTCCGTTAGCTTCATGGTTCATTAGTTGCCGATATCTGTGGTCACTGAACATATTCTGGTCAGGGAAACAAAGGCAGGATCTGTAATGGGATACGGTAGGAATGTTTTCTTTCTCTGGGTCTGCACAGCTCCCAGCATTCACAAGGTAACTGATGGAAGACAAGGAGCAGCAACTGTCCTCCAGCAGGACTCTTTTATTGTCTTCTGGGGTATCGTTTGCAACAAAGTAGGTGTTGGGGGTGACCATGAAGTATCCTTCTCCTGTGTGATAGATTTTCCTTTCTTTAATTAGAGCACCAAGGATATTGTATAAGATTTTGTGGGAGGGAACTGCAATGCCTACAACAAAGATATTACAGATATTTCAAATCAAAAATAAGTTTTCAGATAAAATGGAAACTGGTTGAAGAATAACTTGCATGTTACAGACCTGGAAACAACTCAATGTGAAATACCCAATGTATTTAGATTGCGGGATTCAGAATCAGTTTGCAACTGAAATGCGAATGGGAAATACTCAATTTCATCATGAAAATGTCTGGTACCACAGGACAAACAGCAGGATTTTTTTTTAATACACCACCAGCAGCTGTGCTTTCACCCAGCTGTCGCTAGCCACATCCCTGCAGGGCTCCCCGCGGGACAGAGCGAGCCCCAGCTCCGCAGCCAGCGGGCAGCAGCCGGCGATGATCCTGGTGCGTCCCTTCCAGCTCGGATATTCCGTGGTCACCCCTGAGCCGGGGAGAGGTGAAGCAGCCAGGAGAGGGCAGCACAGAAACGCCATCCCGCCCAGGTGGCTGCAGGCCTGCTTAAGGATCAGCAAAACCCTTTTAACTCTCTCAAGGTCATTCCTCTCTGATGAGGGAAGCTCGCCCCTGAGGAGTAAGGTAAAGACAGCGACGTTTCTGGTGGTCACAGTATTCTCTTGAATAAGCAAGGATGTTCCCTTTGCATCTGCCAATACATGCTTTTTGTGAGACCTTCTGCCAGGTAGAAGCCAAGCTGTGTGTTGCTCAAAGCATTTGCTTCAGGGTGGGTTATTTAAGAGCAGCTTTTATCCCTCTCTCTCAAGCTTCTGGTACAATTTTGTCAGATGACAAATGCTCCCAAAATTTACCTCACTGAGACTGGTCTCAGCTGCTGAATTTCCCTCAGGTGTCACCGTCCCAGCATCGTTAGTCTGGTGACATCTGACCAGCTGCCCCAGATGCTGCTGATCTCCTGCCCACAAGAACGAAGACTTCCAGCAAAGAACAAACATAGCAAGAAAAACGTTGTCTCCCTCTACAGACTTGGGGAGTACGGCTTCTGGCTGAGCTGAAAATGCTACCTCGTGGTGTCTCAGTGCACATATGGGCTGCATCACATTCCTGGCAGCTTTTGGACCCAGTTTATGGGGGTGCATTAAAAAATTCTCCCAGTAGTGAAAACGCTTACCAGATCAACCTGTAACATCTGCAGAGCTATTAGACTGCGAAGAATCAAAAGAGGAAGCTCAGTATGAAACCAGGGAACCTCCTGCAAAGGGCTATAATGAGCCTTTACGCAGACACACATGCACACGCACCCCTTCAATACTGCAGATTTAAGGGACATTTTTCAGATTAAAAGAAACTGCAGCATTTAAGGGAAGAGACTACTCCCCCATCAGAAGAGCTCATTAAAGCTCATTTGGTGTAATTAATTTGCTTTCAGGAAGGAGGGAGCTGGAATTTGACCAACAAACCTGATTTTGTGGGCAGCTCTGTTTCAGATACCAGCCACCAGATGTAGCTCCCCTACTGTAGACCCTTTTGCCATCCAAATCAGACATGTTCCTGGCTCTTAAAGGAGGATTCCAAGCCTTACTGATCTGGCAGTCTGCTTTATGCTTTTCCAGATCTGGCATCTGAATCCCTCCTCTGTTCTATCCGATCCTTGAGGAAGGACATGCTCTCCATGTACTAATGAAGCCAGTTTATTAAAATCTGTAAAAAGAATCATACTCAAATCAGCCTTAGTGATGCTCACAGACTGATAAGGACTCCATACATATTTGGAGTAAATGCCATAAACTGGCATTTTCCCAGTTGCCTGATGGTTTGTAATCTTCCACATTGCCTGTTTTTCTTGTGAATGTTCACTGCTGACTTGCCCAATATCACAAACTCAAGCTTGATGGTGCAGTCACTTTTAAAAGGAAGGAGAAACAAACACTTTACCTGGATAACTTTTCACTAACTTCTCCACCAAAGTTTTCTGTGTGACCATTGTTTGATCCGCGTTCATGTCTGATATGGCACGGCAGATTTCTTCTGCCAGAGGAAGAGACTGTGGCAGTGAGCAAGGATTCATGAGAACAGGGAGCACATCACCTGAAGTCCGGAAGGAAGGAAAAGCCACGATTATACGGTGTTGCTTCGGAGCAAGCATCTTATCCTCAGCTACTTTTATTTCACTAACTACTCATCAGTATTTCTCAGAGAACACAAATGGCTCTAAATACTTAGTGTGCTTTTGTAATGAAGGCTACAGAAGGCTACCTTAGGCACATCGGTTTGTTTGGTATTAAATTCCAGCTTAAACCTTCATGTAGCTCAGTAAACAGGGAGTTGAGAGAGGAATTAAATCTGCTGACTGATGACTTTTTGATGACTGTTTACAAACAAAACCATGCAGAACCTGTATTTTTCTGAGTTGCTAATGAAAAAGGTCAGCATCCAACATTCTAAGCACAAAATCTTTTCACCAGATCAGAATACAGGAAGAAAAAAGACCAGCAACAGGCTCTAGCACACAAATTGGAACAGCAATGGTATTTTTTCCATTTTTTGACTGGGCTCTAGAACTAGAGATTATCTACTGGACTGTACAGAGAACAAAAATGCTTGTTATAACTGACAAACTGGTTACAACCATAATTTGTACTTCACCAGTGCACACATTTTTTAGGCTACCTCACCTGGTCATGTCTCCTGGTCAGAGACAACAACGCTGTCCCTGCTTTGCATGGCGAAAGCAGAGGCTCGGAGGGGCAAGAGCAAAGCCCTGCTCCCCCTGCAGTGCAGCAGCCCCAGCCCATCCCCTGCCCAGCAGAGCACAGCGCACCTCCTGCCAGCAGCTCAACACTTTGAGTTTTCATTTCCCTCCCTCTCACAAGGACAGGATACTGCACTTGGAATAATGTAGGAAAACCTGAAGTAAAGACTTCTCCTGAAAGCTGGTGACAAAGAATGAAGCAGGGACTTACCTGAGGTCTGTGCATACATTAAGACTATGACTGCGTACACCTCAACCAAAAGCAGGCGTTTTTCTATTCTTCAGGTAGACCCACGAGCTGTTCTCACTACCTGGTGGTGTTTTGTATTCTCTTTCCTGGTCTCTGTTGCAGAAAGCCCCTGGGTATGCTCAGCTGCCAGCTCCTTACTTCACGAGGCAAAAGCTAGAGTTAAACGCTAACAGCGATTCTCCCGCTAGTGAGAAATGACAGCTTCGATTAAGCGATGTTCAGGTTTAACTAAACTGCAGTTGGGTAGTCTGTTGGACGACTCTGCAACCTGATATTTATCCTTTTGGCAGAAAACTAGAACACAAACATTTCTCTGAGTAAATGAATTAAGCAACGGCACTTGGAAAAGCTTAAATCTCTGTTGACCTTTGTTTTACAACTGCAGTTAGGTTCAACAAAAAGCTCTCAGAGAAAAATCCTGGCACACAGTTTCCCCCATGACGTTGCTAGGACACTCCTTGCAGGTGCAGGAAGCATTGCACGGTTTCTTTTTGTATGGGAAAAGACTGCCAGCATTGAGTAATAACTCTTGTGAACACTTCGCTGTCTCAGCTCTCGGCTGTAGGCACACAGAGCTGCAGCCAGTTTTACCATTTGTTTCTGTAGAGCACCAAACTGCTAGGGAATAAAACACCAAATGTAATGGAAATGTATTAATGATCTTTATGAATACTAATTATCATGCCATCATTGTCCACATCTGTCTCACAGACTCAAATCCCATGTCTCTTTCAAGGGGAAGCCCTTTCAGGATAATATTTAAAACAAAGTAGTAAGCAAAAACCAGCTTGATACTAAAGGAAAAAAAATACTAGAATCGCATTTATCACAAAGCAAGGCTATTTAAAATGTTCAATGTAGATCAACAGTGCTAACAACAGGAATATGAGACATCATTCCCTCCTGACTTTGAAAGGAAATCTGAAATAGCTAAAGCAAAAATCAGATCATTGGCAACGCCGCTAGGTAGTTGTGGGAAAAGGCCCAGGCAGCAGCCTACACGTGTCCATCAATTTCTTATTAGAAGCAGCTCAGGAAAGTTGCTCGGTCCCTGAACAGACCCAAAATAGCCCCTGCAGAACCCCTGCACCCCTCCCTGCTCTACGTAAGCTGTCTGATGAGGCTCATCTGCTTGGTTGCTTTATAGTTCTTATAAGGACTTGCTTACAGTTACAGGCAAGATACCTGTCAGCCCTCAAGGATCTCAGGGTAATCCTCTTGGTTGTTTAAATATGGCACAGTTCCCATTTCACGCTCCGCAGCTCTCACAGAATCACGTTTACCAGTCCCCAGCTAGGCTCTTTGCCAGTAGTCACATATTATTGTCCTTCAGCTTGGTTTACCATTCTACTCAAACGCTGCTTATTACCTGGACACCCGAAACCCAAGAATACCCTTTTAGAGCACAGATCGATCACGGTGTGGGCAAGTCACCTGTAATACGAGCACTGGTGCACAGGAAAAGCCTCCAAACTCAGGGTACAGGAAAGTCTCTGGGTATTCTTGACCAGCACAAAGTGATTTTTTTGTTCCATGCCTGTAACGTGAGCTTCACCTCTTTTCACTGGGTTGTTTAACCAGAAAAACGTGTACAATGCAAGTTTTTTCAAGGTAAAAACAGGCTAGTCCTGAGACAATGAACAGAGCCACATTTTATTGCATGAGAGCTCCTTTTACTTCTTAAAAGCTGGGGTAAAGAATTTATGTAACAATAAAAGCTTGACGATAACTAATTAGTTCTGGGGAAAAATAAACGCCAGTCAACAGTAATCTCCACTACATGATTCCATGAGACGCAACACCTGGAAATTACATTTAGTAGCTGGAAAAGTCTATCTAGGGCTCTATAATTGAGTATAAAATCCCACTGATCCTGTGCCTCTTTGCATGAGAGCCCTAACCTGTTTGATTTGCTTCACTTTCTGCAGAAATGCAAGAGGAAAACTATAAGCAAGCACAGTTCTGCTACAGCTCCAAGGCTTCTGCTTTTCTGTAGACTAAAGCGCATCCTGGTCACGTTTTATAGCATTTTATAATTAAAAACTAAGAAAAGTTTTAAAGAGGAAGAAAGTTAAAAGGAACATAGAAAGTTTGGGAACTTTTGTAAAATCACTTTTTGAACATTTCTGGAGATTTTAACTCTCTTTAAAGGATAGCATTTCTATGTAGATTCCAAAGACAGAGTTAAGATTCTTAGATCAGTTTCAGTCACAAGCATATAACCAGGAAGCTCCGTTTTGGCATAACCATTGTGTTCCAGACCCTCTTTTCAGAAACATCTCTTTACTGATGCAAAGAGCAAATAGTTCAACTCCATTAAAAACCATCAAGTCTTGCAACACGTTTAGGCTGTTACTGAAACAAGCAGAAGCTCTGAAGAACAGCAGGCTGTCTTTCTGTTTATTTTGTACAACTCCCTGAGAGAAACAAAATGACTGTCAGTTAAGGTCACTGACACTTTGTCAGCTGGAGCTGAAGGAGCAGCTGCACACACTTCAAAATGTCAGGTTGCCTCAACCACTCATTCCTGCAAGGACACTCCCAGATGACAACAATTAGGCGACGTCCTCCACTTAGAGACAGTGGCTGATGTTTACAGATGGAGGATGCTGCCATGCCACAAGAAGAGCACATCTGGGTGTTGAAGATGAGCAGGCAAGTTGTTCAGTGCTTGTGTTGTTTCACCCACAACAGCTGTCAAAGCAGCCACCTAGCAAACCATATAAACGCATCTGCCTCTGGGGCACTCTCGCTGTTTGCAGCGTAAGTGGCAGAGAAACTGAGCTCTGAGCAACTGCACTCGGCAATTATTTTTCAGTACACTTTAACTCGCTTTTCAGTCAACTCACTTACAGCACTGGCTAGATCCAGCACAGCTGATAGCAAGGAAGGCCACCTTCAGCCCTTTCAGCATCCGATGCCTGGCATAAAAGGCAAAATGATTCAAAAGTTTCATTGCAAGGAGGTAAAAATAACATAAAACAAAAGGGTCCCAGGTAAGCTGCAAAACCATGCAAGTAGCCACGGAGGCAAGCAGTAGCAGAGGAATAAACAAGTCACTGGAGCTACAGGATTTTGACACAAGCACATCTTTTCCACTTGGCCTGGTCCAAAAAGTCCCTTCGCAACCCTGGCATTTCTCCAGTGAAACCGCTCGGCTTTGTCCTTGCTCCCAGCCCTGCCCTCTCTTCTGCAGTAAATCTCAGCCCATTCAAATAGCTCTGTAATGTCAAAATCTTTGGTCTGAGAAGTGTTACTGGGTGCTGGTTAGGTACTTACCCACAGAGCGAAGAACACTGTAAAAACATCATCGTGCTGTTGTGCATTCCTGCGTCTGTTCACCTAAAGGTCAGCTCGAACGGCTGCAATATTCCCAAGGCTGACTCCTGTGCTGGGACATGTGCTGTCACACAAAAGGCACTCACAAAAGCATACAACTGCAGGCAACAGGTGCAGGAGTAAGATAACTACGAGCGTGTCCCCCTACCCTGAGTGGGGGACCAAAATTCACTCTTTTGCACGCCCCCTGGCTTCAGCTCACATTTACCCCAGCCAAGGAAAGTCTCGCACTGGTCTTTTAGGCTAACAGCACCCACGGAGCTCTTCAAAAGAGAACATAGCCCCTTGCAGAGGGTTCCAGCAAACCATGAATCAGGGGACAAAAGAGCTATTGCATCCCACTCACTTCCAGGAAACCCTTGGCCAAATCCCACCCACAGCAGAAAAAGCTGCTGGAGAGCTTAGTGCTATTGTAGCAGCCCTCGGACCCAGGGTCCTGGCTTTCAGTAAGGGCAGGAGCCACCAGCACACACACACATACATGGAAGGAAGTTCTCAGATCTTGTTTCAGGCCATATCCCACTGCAGGGAGTGTTGTCATTCAGCTGAGAACAAAGCTTTGATGGTATATGAGCAATTCACACCTGTCTGAGAAGCCCATGATGGTGAAGGATGTGCACAGCCACTTTTAGCTTCCTCTCTCCTTAAAAAGAAATACAACTTTAAAGACAAATCCCGTGCTAAAGAATAAGCTTCTGCACCTGGGCTACAGTTCTGTGAAAACTGGGTTGCAATTTATGGCCCAAAGGAAAAGGAGAGTAGCATGTTTGCCATCACAAGAGGTCTCAGAGAAGTTGTTTGGTCACTGCAGAACGAACAGCAGTAGTTTGGATTTGAGGATATTGGCCCAGAGTTCCCAAACCTTTCCCTATAACTTTGGGGCTATTAAACTACCCTTTCATACTTCAGTTCATCCAAATTTCAACCAAAAGGAAGCAGCAAATGACAAACAGAGCAACTGAGCACCTCCACTCTGTTACAGAAGACTCAGTAAGTATCTTTTTCAAGAGCCGGTTGTGGAGAACCCTTGCTACGAAGGCTTCTAGGTCACACGGAGCAAGGTGAAGCCTCCCATGGAAGTTACAAAGATGTGCAGGTGCCTGCGGGATACCGAAGATGTAGAACAATTGTTGGGGGAAAAGTAAACAATGCTGTCCACGAAGTACCTAAGTCAGTGTTCTTTATGGCAGGCTACCTTTATTGCAATCTAGGAAAATATTTAATAACAATAGTATAATTTTCAACCTCAGAAGCTCAGCATATAGCTGGCCATAGAGCACAAAGGAGAAATCCAGTATCGGGGTGGAAGGGAGTACTAAAAGGCAACAAATAAAACCTCATTTGGGAGTGGTTCATTTGTTTTAGAAAAGTAGAATAAAATTCACAGAGGTTAAGTTTATTTCAGTTTAAAAACAAAAGCAGCATTTTGGCTTTCAGACAGACTGAGGCTGCTAAACAAACAGCAGTTGCAGTTGTGCCACTGCCCAGGAAGCTTTCTGCTTCAGTACAAGGCAGGCTGCTCACAGGGAAGCTGGGAGCTGCCAGCAGACGGACCACAGCTTGCCACAGATGCATCAATGTAAGATAAAACATACTAGGAAAAAAAAAAAAAAAGGTTTATATCATGGATTATCTCCAAGGGTTTCACAGTACTCTCACCAATGTGGGCAGTTCTGCATATTGAGCTCTCTGTTAGCAGTAAACACTGTGTGAGTCACAGCAATGATGCACAGCACTAGCATCTTTGTTTTAGTTCTCCCGAGAGTGTTTTTATAAAATACAGTAAGGAACTGGCAGAGAGTGGCTCTGGGTGGATGTTGTTTTGGCAATGCAGACACCTACATCTCTCTAACCTTTTCTTTTTTTTTAAAAAAAAAAAAAGTAAGAAAAACCTCTTGTGAGTATCACAGCAGTTTTATCAGGCTAAGGAAAACGGTGCTGCCATCATCCTGGTTTGGGGGGACCTGACAGCAGCCCCTCAAGAAGATGATGGAGTCAAGCTCTGCGCAGCTGTGTGTTGTGGGAGGATGAAGGACAGCAGGCATCAGCTGGAATAAGAGGTTCAGCCTGGCTATAAGGAAACCCTTTCCACCCTTCAGGACAGCCCAGCAGTGGAGCAAGTTGCCCAGAGAGTTGTGCAGTCTCCAGTCCTGGGGAGTTTCCAAGATGTGACTGGACAAAGCCCTGAGCAACCTGGTCCGAACCCACAGCTGTCCCTGCTTTGATCAGGAGGTGGGATAGGCTCCCAGGAACAAGATAACAGTCCTGACATCCAGCTTAATTGGACACTGGTGTCTCTGCCTCCCACAGCAGCTCTCATCACCCACTTTGACCACCCTGTTTTCTGTAACCCAATGCAACAGCACTTTTGACCTCTGCTAGCTGTGAAGTTTTCTTGGGTTACACCAGGTTAAAGAAAAAAGGGGATGGTTACCCTTACATCACATCAATGAGGCCACGCAAAACAGCATCTGAATGGAAAACCTATTGGATTTCTTCTCAACCTTCAAAGAGCCACTGTTTTCATAACCTTTCTTTTGTCACAACCAAACTCCATCTGTACGTGCTTGTTGGTAGAGCTGGTGCTCTCTGGTGGTGAAGTGGACACATGCTAAAGCAAGAAGGCAGTAGAGAAAAGCTAAACTAAATGAAGTCTCTGATTTTGAAACCATATCAATATCTATATCAGACTAATAAATGCAGTTTATTTTATTAACTGCGTGGTATTAAAATAATAGCAAATGAGCTCTTCAAATGCCCTCATCCTCACTAAGAAAATTAAAACCTGCTGTTGAGGATTCAAAGTGCGGGAATGCAAAGAGACAGCTCAGCACAGCTCAGTCTGTGTTCCTGAATTTTGCTTTCTCACTCAAAAGACAAATAAGTTTATTCTGCTGAAAACTTCTAGCATTGAGAAATACACAGTACATACGGAGTTCTGCACAACTAATCTTATTAGAGGTAATGTTCAGAAAAAACAGAGTCAATTGAAATGAATGGAGTTTACTATATGTAAAAAATACACTCCTGTGCAATGATACTTGTTAAACGGTGCAACCAGAGAATATTCAGTGAAACAGTGGAAAAATATGCACACACGTTTTTGCAGATAACACCTTACAGGAAATTCAGCCTGAGCAGATGTGGTAAATCCATCAGGATTTTGCAGAGCATTGTAGTGCCTTGCTGCTCTGAGTTCAAACAGTAGATCAACTATAGCAGTTGGGTTCAGTGCAAAACACCAAGAAAAATCTTTTGTAATACAGGATTGATAACTTACTAAGAACTCGACATGGAAAAGCATGAAACAGTCAGAGGTCTCACTTCATTTGAAGTCAGTGGTAAGGGCTCAATTAGCTCAGCTAAAATTAGGTGCTAAATGATACGAAATAATGTGAGATTTACACTGACAGAGTTGATTCAGTAAGCCAAAGATAGCAAAAGTAGATAAAAAGTTGTCCTTCGAGAAGTCCAAATGTTTTCTTCCCTTTTTTATCCCAAAGATGTATTGGGCAGTCACCACTGGAACAATTACGATATCCAAGAGAACCCAGTTACAACAGAATATACAAGTTAGTAAGTTCTGAATCAGAGACGTTACTGAAATTAATTTGAGAATAAAAGTTAAAAATGCAACTGAACTGCTTGTCTTCTGACAGCCTATATGCAGCAGTGCAAAATCAAACATTTCTGTTCATCCACTCTTTTTGAAGCCTGAAGAAAATAAAAAAGGAACAAACTTTAAAAAGAACCCTGAAGAGTCCGATGTGAAGCACGACCACATACTGAGAGTTACACTTCACAGAAGCCAACTCCATTGAAGTACAAAACTGTTCTGCTTTGACTTGCAAACCTACATCCCCACTAGCGAGGCAGGATGAAAGTCCCTGGAAGAAAGGGGCTGCAGAAGAGAGGAATCCCAAGCAGCACATCCCAGCCTCTTGCAGAGTCACCGTCTTCACCAAGACCAGGTATTCCCATGGCAAAACAGAATCTGCTGCTCACACAGCCACGATTTCAGCTGTAGTTTCTTTAGATCCTTCACCAGAGTGATGCTGACACTGACATGAATTGCTGTGAACAAATTCAGGGTACTGAAGTGAAAATAAAGAGAGACAATCTTTGTCCTCCTTTGTGCTTTTTAGCTATTTCTGAGTGCTTCACTTCTCCCCCAGTTCTGGGGATTATTTCCAGGGGAAGGAGGAGATGTTAGGAGCTATGCTATCAGGTAACTCCATCAAGTTCACAAACAGCTGGGCGAGGACTTGTTTTATGTTCCTATCTCATTCCAATTCACTCAATACCTGCAGCAAAAATGGATAAACCTTAACACGTGCCAGAAAAGCGTGCTGTCCTTTCAACATCAGCGTTCCGTAGGATGTTCTCCAGGTGAGGTGCCTGGGTGACCCCAGGAAGGCCCCAGCCTGTATCCTGCAGGCCAGTCCCAGCCTCAGCCCACCTGGGAAGCTGCAGGGCTTGTTTTAGCGTTCCTAGGGAGTAACTTGCAGCCCTGTGGGGAAGCCCTGTTGGCCAGCAGCAATTTTGGGCCTCTGAAGCTTAGAAAATTCAGATTTTTTTGTTTGTTTATTGTTTGCCTCTACCTGATGGGAACCACAGAAAGGGAACCAGGCAGCTCAGCACATGGAAGAACTCCGGGAAGACAGAAAGGAGCTGGTTACGACCAAGGAGAAGCAAATAGCTACTCGTCCTCCTGGGCTGACGCCCCCTCAGCTTCTCTCTTCAAACGCCCTGGAGTGATGCTCCTCAAACCGAGCTGTGCCAGCTGCATCCCATCTTATACACGTCCTGCTCCTCTCCAGCACCCCGGGGCTGCCCAGGGCAGGGGAAGCGTTTTGCCCCTCATTTGGTTAACAACAGACTGAACAAGCACCGGAGATGGCCCTCCGGGCATTGCCACCCAGGCCGCTCAGCTATCTGATTGGGAGAACAAGGGGGTTAAAACAACCCCCCCTACTTAACCCTCCAAGGGAGGGTTGAATTGCCATGATTTTCCCTCCACCCGCCGACGGGGGGAGTATAAAACAGCTGCCCCCCAGCCCTGGGAGTAGTGTGCAAACCAGAGCCTGGCTCCAGGGCGCAGGAGGAGAAAGAAAGTCGTTTGGGATTTACCTGGGGACAAATACAGCATGGCGGTTTGCGATTCCTGATAAGCTTTTGGGGCTGGAGTTTCCCCTTTTCGCTCAATCTTCCAGTGGCTGACATCAGTCAGGGTGTAGTCTGTTTGTAAAGCCAAGATGTCCAACTCCCAGTGCGTTTCTCTAGAGCGAGCCTTACTTGAACCACAGGGAAAAGGAGCAAAACTAAGACCAGAGGGACACCTGAGTCTTCTGGTTACCAGCAGTAGCCAGGACGGTTCCTTGAGTTACAGCAGTGAGGAGGCCTCCCGAATGCTCAGGGCTTGAAAAACAGAGTGCATCGGGGCCTGGAGTGTGGCAAGACCCTCACACCCGTAATTCCCAAGGATAATTCTTCACTGAAATGTGACCTGGCAAAATGACCACTGCTGCGCTGTGTGCCCCTTGCTTCTCATTTACTGTACAGCAAACAACTGGTAACTGGTTGTGGATTAAAGAAAGAAGGAAAACAAAACAAAACAAAAAACTTAGAACTGTTGGCTGATTTTTCTCATTAGACTGAAAACTCAGTCTTGGTCCTTTTAATGTACTGTGGGCATAGATACAGATACTGCAGCCAGGTATCTGTGAAAATTCATCAGACAGTAACATAGTTTGCAGACACTGCTATTGCTCTGTGCTGCAGCAAAGGATGTCCTAAGAACCACCTTGGACATTTCTTTGTTCCCTACATCCCAGCCATGAGTCGGAGTACAAGAAACCCACGTGCCTTGAATTCCACTTTCCTGCAAATAATGGCTTGAGAGCAGATAGATTAAAACAAGCCATCTGTATAAAATAAAGACTGCTAACGTGATACCAATAGCTTCATTTTTTAATATTGACAACTCCTTTAGAAACAAAACCAAGAAAGCTTTGTCCCTTGCATTTTAGTCGTCTAACTTGTCACTCGCTTTCCTGGAACACAATGCATACAGGGGATGGGAGAAAATCCTTCCAGAGCAGAACATGGTCATTATCATGAGGGATGGAAGAAAAGACAGAGTACATCAGTTTTTACCTGAAAATTACCTAAATAAAGACACTTAAAATTGCAAATTGGTTTCAGAAGGGAGGGAAGGAAGGAAGGAATCCCTTCAACATCAAATGTTTGAAAAAGAGAAATTCACAGAGAAGCTTCTTACAAGGCATTCGATAAAAGAAACAGTAAGAGATCTCCAACTTGTTAGAACCCACTTTGAGTATTACTGCAGTGTGAGATAAAACGTTAGGGGAAGTCTTGTAATTCATTTACTGAAATAATTTTCATTTGGATTCAGCCAGCCACCCTGTGCATGAGAAAAGAGGTTACTGGGAAGCAAGAGGATGAAAAAAAAAAAAAAAAAAAAATCCAGATCTCTCAATCATTTTCAGGAGACTAGCAAATAACAACATATCAATAGTCACAAGTAAAATAAAACAACTACAGCAAGAGGGAATAGCGTCCAACATATTTAGAAGTTGGATGTCTTCTTAGATGGAGACCAGTAAGTAAAATGTTGCTCTTGCTTATAACGCCCTACCGGGGTTAACAGCGAAGAGGTCAGTAGGCTACTTGCAACCAGGAAAAACAAAGCTCTCACCGGAGCAAGCGCAGAAAGTTATCAGAGTGCCCAGAGAAATGAGATTGCATGAAGAGATTGAAGAGTCAGAAAACAGGGCTGAGACAGAAAAGAGCTATTCTCTGCAAACTATTAGGAAAGCAGTGTAAATACTAAGAAAAGGGGGGAGAGGGGGAATAAAAATCTGTATGATTTAAGCTAAAGCCACCATTAAGGGAAGCATAAACAGGTTGAGCTGGCCAAGGACAACACAGGCTAGGCACCACAATTTTTCACATTGAAAATTTTGAAAGAGGTCATTCTTAAGTCTTCCAAAAGGTGACAAAATTCAAGCTTTGAGAAAGAATTCAAAACTGCTGTTTCATTTGGAATGCTACTTCTCTTCAACATAAAGCTTCTGTTACCTAATCAGATCCAGTTCTGCCTGAGGGAACGTGTACTTCTAACTTTAAAATGCATCCCCTGACACAGAGGATTACTGAGCTACCCTCAGGGAAGCATAACAATAAATGTCTCAAAAATGACAGCTATGAAAATTCCTACCTCTGGAAATTCAACTAAGCCAGGCTTCGTTTGCACTTCAAGTACCTCGTAGTTACTGTGGGGCTGAACAGCCGCAAGTCTTCATTTCAGCATCTTCTACTTCGTCTTTGCCACGTTTCTGGTTTGGCTACTGATGCTTACAGCCCCTTAGTTTGGGGCTAGTGGTTCAGATCAAAAAGTGAATGCAGGCACCTGAGCTGACACGATGCAAGAGCTAGGCTGCCCATTCATCACTTAGCGGGGTGTTTCTTGGTAATTACAACTTGCTGTCTCCTATAATCACCTTCAGTAGAGAACAGTCCTAATTAACCACAACAAATTCACATGGAAAATTGCAAAATGTACAGAAGCTTCACTGGCCAAACCAATGGCTCAAGTAAAAACCGAGGAGCTGTAAGGCAGCATTTAGTACCAAGAACAGAAATGTAGTTAATGCAACCGCCACATTTCAGAGCATAATTCTGTGGCACCCTTGCATTAAGAGCACTCAGTAATCTAGCAGCTGGATTTTCATCTATATTCAAAGCCCTTGATTGCAGCCTGGCCTCATTAGACTGAAAAGGTTACTAGCGAAATTAATTGAATATGAGCTAATTGCAGGTACTAAATAGCAATGAAGAATAAATACAATTTTCACCAGTACAATCTTAAAAATACACCTTTTTCCCCCCAGATTGCTTTGTCATTGTTCCTGCTGACAGATGTGATAGCATGTTCTTTGTGTATCCCCTGAATGCTACTGAATTAAACAAAAGGGGGAGCTGACACAGTTACTGCTGCAATAGGCTATCTTCTGCAAAACTCTCAACTAATTTTTTCCCCTGAATAATTATGTACTTAAGGTAGCAACCTGAATGTGCCTAAGTCTGATTTCTTCTTAGATCTTCCATCAATTTCACTTTTCCCTATTTTTAGAAAAGCTCTTAAAGACCCCTTCGGAGCTTCTTTTTGGTCAGCATTTCCAGAGGAATGAAGACTAAAAGCAGCCGCTGAGATCAGAGCATCATCTCCAGAGCATCATTAGGTAACAAAATGACTTCCCTGCCAGGCAGCCATCACCCCACCGAGCTGCGGGGCCCCACGGTGATGAGCACCCTACGTCTTTACCTGCTCCAGTGGCAGCACGTTCTGTAGCTATTTTTCACATAACTCTTTGAGCTGATTCAATCCATAACATCCAGCTTCAGAGTTTTTTTCTAGGCATCATTCTTTGTCTGAAAACGTTCATGGTGAATGAAACTGAATGAGTCTTCCACTGGTTATGAATGCACTTCCCAGCCGATGAGAGCATCACTCTCTGGCCAGTCGCCTCCTCCAAAAACATCACTATCTGCAACAAAACACCTAAACCAGCCTGGTTCCTATCACATTTTCCCTACACGTTGATTGCCCGTGTGCACAACTGCACTGCAACAACTCACCGGGTCACCACCAAGTGGGCTTCAAAGCAAACCTCTGGCAGGTGAGACCTGGTTTGTCCCAGTGTCCGTAGCGGGGAAAGACTGTGGTGGTGATGCCCTGCTTGTTCCTTGCTTTCGCAGCAGCCCAGCTGCAGGATTTTTGCCCGCCAGGATTCACACTGATGCTGCTAATCACAAAACGCCACAGGCAGAAGTCACCTGCCACGACAGCACACTTTGGCACTTCCAGTGGACAAAGTCTCCGATGGCAGCTGAGGCCATGCTGCTCAATCAACCAGCGGCTCCACAAAGTGGAGAGGACCTCACCATCGGGATCACACAGGCAGGCAGTGAAGGAGACAAGCAACAGAGTCAAGAAGAAAGGAAAAAAAAATCAGTGGCACTGGAGGGGGGCCTGCTCCAGCCCCAGCTGCAGCCACTGCGCTCAGTTCTCCCCTCCGCCCCTGCTGCTCCAGCACGGGGGCACTCTTCCTCCGGAAAACCCCACTCTAGGCTGAAGGGAACTGCCTCAATTTTGCACTAAAATCCCACAGAGACAAAAGACTCCCTGCCCGTCCCACCGCAGTGTTTTCCTCCCCCAGGATCAGCTCTTACCATGTCTCAGGTTACGCTTTCATGGAGCGAGGCCGCAGCAAAGGAGGCGGCTGAGGCACCCCTGCAAAGGCAGCAGGTCTTGCTCTGCACAGAATTTGGGTTAAACACGCAGTTTGTTCCTGCTGTGCAAAGCTGCACAGTGCATCTTCTCATCTACTGTGGAAAATCCTTACCAGACTAGGTAAGAGCACTGCTCAATTTGGAATCTGTGCTCAGAGAGATTTTCTATCAGATTGAGGGGGATTCTGGTGTGTTGTTAACTTGCAGGTCATATTAGAATAGTCTTCAAACCATCTTCACTGGAAAAAAGTGCATAAAATGGATTCATTTTCCTTTTCTTAAACTTCAAGCAAAGTAAGTATCTGAATGAATTAACTGCTCAGAATATCTGCACTGCCATCTCTTTCTTATCAGCTCTACCTATACTGAGCCCACGCCACCCAAAATCAACGCTATACAGCTTCTGTTTTTGTCAGTGGCTGTTATTATCCAGTGTACAATTCCCGCAAGTCTCCTGTTGTGCTGTCCATCGTTCTGTCCCAAATCACAAGACTGAAAATGCTGGCTACACATTCCTTGCAAGCATATTACTAGATCCCATGGATAACCAGAGGATTTGTAGACATGCTGCCACCGGTATGTCCCCCAGAACTAAAAGTCACTTATTTTTCCTCTCATCAATATAATGAAAAGATGCTTCTTGACCCCCACCCCTCAACAACAACAACAGAGGTAATAGCTTGATTTCAGGAAAGACGCAGCAGCAGAAAACCAAGTCCAACATTGGTAAGCAACTACTCATTTTCATCCCTTTAGTCACATTACACAAGGCTTCTTTGTATCAGAGATACTGACAACTGTGTTTCTCTCTGTGGACAACTGATTTAAGGATATTCTCACCCTGTTTGGAAATCCTTCCCCAGAATTTTGCAACTCGTAACATGAATGTCTTGATTAATACCTTATGTTTGACATAATGCACTTAACAAAAGTACTTAATTTGCTGGAATAGCTCTTTGGTAAAACAAGTTATGAGGAGACCAGCTGGAAGCTTGGACTAAATGTGTGCACATTTTATTAGCATGCAGTGACAAGTGCCTCCTGCTCTGACACTGCCTGTGCACGCATGCAGTGGTCAGTTTTACACTAAGTCAGGTTGGTCTAAGAGACAAGTCTTTTCTGAGACCAGCAGCACAAAGTACTTTTATCTCCCACTGTTCATTTCTATGACATGACATGTGGCAGCAATTTCTACTTTTATTTGCAAATCTGCTGGCTACCATCCAGCCCTGCTAAAAAGAGATCAGAAACGAAGGCCAATTGCTCTCCAGCCGTTTCAGCCCTTGCGTGACAAAACAGGAAATTAACCGGATGACCCTCTGTCAGGAAGACCAAAAGCCATTAAGTGAATGAAATACATGGGGAAAACCTAACACACACTCAGACAAATCCTTTTGTATACCACTGAAAAAGCTGCAAGCAACAAATAAAGCAAAGTACTACTCTAAAAACAGTTATTGAAACAGAATGGGGAGAGTTCGGGCTGAGATTCTCTGTACTGCTCCTCCTCTCCACTCTTCCCTTCTCCCCAGTTTCTTCATGATGAAATGTGAACGATTCAGCCAACAGGATCCTTTCATATGTGCACGCAACAGACTGAGGGAAAATAATCAGATGTGGAAGGGAAGATTATTATTCCTAAACAGAATAACATCACTGAGGTATTTCAACAATGGGGCAAAATAAGGATCACATGCCTGTGGCTTAACATGCTCTGTAAACAGTCTGAGTATAACGGTGAAGCACTGCATGAACTCGAGGAAAAACTGCAGCAGTTTAACCTCATAACCCAGCACCAAAAAAAAGCAAAAGGCCAACACGGAACAAACAACTCCACTCAACACCACTACCTTGCTCTGTCATTGTTAAGAATAAAAAGAACCAGACTGACAGTGGGCTACATACAATAGCTTGCAGGATTACTGAATCACACCTGAACAATACCAGTTCTTGCATTTACCGTAGGGTAAATGACGTGAAGCTTCCTTATCTGTTAGAATCTACTTGTTAAAGAGAATACTTGAAACAACAACAGATACAAGAAATCAGAAGCAGCATAGAATTGCAGAGCGTTGCAAGATTTCAAAGTAAATTCAGGTTATCGAGTTATCTGGAAATTCAAAAGCAAAGCTAAGCACAGCTGAAACACTATGAAACGTACAGCCTTCAGTGTTTGGTGTGTTCCAGAAATCTAAATTTGTATTCCATATAATAATGGCCTGGTTACGGAGTGGATGAACAAAACACAGTTTTGCTTAAAAGTATGTTATATTACTATTAATATTGTATTAATATTAAATAAACTGTAATTAATTTCTAATGCAACACATCTAATGAGACACAATACACAGAAATGAAAGCTTGTTGGGAAAACACTGGCAGTTTTGATAGCCAAGTAGAGGTATTTATTATTTATGCTGTTTTTATTGTTGTACTACATGGCAATATACAAGTTCCAGCTGAATTTCTATTTGAACCATTTCTGCTTTCTGAAAGTGCATTGACCGCGCTACCTACACATTTTGCAATCTATCACTGGCCATGAGACTCAGTCACTAAAAATGAAATATATTTTTAAATATAAACTGCACTGAACAAATGCACTCAAGATTTTAAAACCTGACCTGGGTACACAAATATTACAGAAGCAAGAGGAAAAAACACATTTTGTGCACATTTCTGATAAAGTTATCAGTGAAAGTTAACCGTGTTACATAAATCCAAACATACTCAACACAGTACATTATTCAGCAGAAAGATGGACTGAAAGCCATTTCTCCCAGAGCGGTTATTTCAGCCTGAACACTGAACATACATTATGTTCATGGACTCAGCTTTATAAAGTTACATTCTGAAATGACTCAATTGTAAATGCTGGATTTGTGGAAACCCATGGTCACCAGACAGCATTCTAACTTCTGCTCCACAGGCTGGGTGAAGAGACGCAGGGAAAACCAAGCAACAACTGGGAAGTGATTCTGCAGCAGTGCCCAGGTGCTACGGCCACGATACATCAAGCACTAGGTGAGTCAGTAAAACATGTCTCCATCACGGTAGAACATGCAGTGGTGCTGGATGCAGCTCCATTATCTCCCGTGCAATACTCAGCTCTCCAGAAAGCTTTGGCAAAAATTCTCTATTGGTCTTTTTGCCACTGTTGCTATGTAGCACTGAAGCTATGCACCTCTACCTTTTTTATTGCCAGATCAAGCAAAGGGGCATTATTAGTCTAGTCCAATCTAGATCATGTTGCACGCAGATGTATCACGTGGAACTTTCTTCCTATCCTTATTCACGGGCATCCACTGGTCAGAGTATCGTGCTGTAAAGGTTCAACTCACTAATTTCATCATCCTAGAGCAATACAAAAGGGGAAAAAATCTCTAAACAGATTCAATTTTATTTACTGGCTTGTTGTAGCAGTGCTTTCTCTACAGAACAAGGCACGCCTAGATTTGCTACTCTGCATAAAGCCTCTAAGATCATTTTAAAACAACAAACAAATTGGGTGCTTCAACACTGAGAGCACCAACAAGAACTTGCTTCAGCTCTTCTAGCAGCCGTTTGTCAGCAGCTGATACCCAGGGAAAGGCATAACAGTGGAAAGCCCATGAGATGTGAAGTGTGGACATTAAATGCAAAAACACTGTTCATAAATTAAAACTGATAGAAGATTGCTTCTCCAAACCCCCACTATTGATACTCTGTTAGTTTTTATTATTAAGAACTGCTTGCATTCCTAAAATATTACTGAGAAGCTTTAGCTAATGACTAGAATTGACATGACATATATACAGAACTTTGTGCCATTTGATAAAGTGACTTTACATGCTGCGAAGTTGTCTCTTTTTCCTCAGATTATTTGTCCTTTAGGAGACTGGTCAAGCCCTGTGTAGGTTGTAAAATTTTTCATTTTTTTCCCCTTTATTTTTTAACCTTTCATTTTCCTTCCAACATAAATGCAGACTGTACATTGTATTTAAAACACTGGTACAACAAAGCAATATAGAGCAAGGTTACACTAATTCAAGCAATTATTTTTAAGTACTATAAAAAACTGTGTCACTAGCAATTATGTCACAGGGCCACTCAACTCAAACACAAGATGAGGCCTGCTTTTGTGACAACTGCTTTCCTATCAGCTGTTTAAGGTAAAAAACAAAACAAAACAGAAAAAAAAACACGAAGAGATTCCAACAGGAGTTTCACAGTGAACCTACAAAGTTATCTTATATGCTAAAATTTATCTCTTGCATGTTCACATGTACAGCTGAAAATTCCTTGTGAAAAAGTTATTTCAAAGTCAGTCCTTTCGTTACTATTTTAAATGGTGCTTGACATATACATGCTGTCATTCTGTACAAAGGTAAAGGTGAAAAATATAATTTTATTACAAAAGAATTTCACTTTACACCATCTGTATACCACAGATGATGCTTTTCATAGGATTAATTTATGACCATCCTCACTCACTCTAATGAGATGTTACCTCTTAATTCTTAAAGCACGCGTTTTCCGTGTACTTGTATTGAATACGTAGTGTTTTTATATTAACTCCTACTTTAGTGTGAACAGTTATTACACCGTGACTGAACTGTGATGAATGAGAGGGAAATTTATGCATGTTATTTTAATGAAGAAAGAGACTTGTCTGGCTTCAGAAGAGCTAAGGAAGGAAATGGTAAGAGCACCACCTTAGTCTCTTTTGAACATCAATTCAGGCATTTTAAGGGGTTTCTCACTAAAGCCACATGAGCTTTCATGCAGGTTATTCATACATATTACGGCACTTGGACTCTCCTAACAGGTATTTAGTTACCTACGACATCTAGGTTAAAAAAAAAAGTCTACTAAAATTAACCATTTCTGTAAGAGAAGATTCCTTTCCCAACCTTCAAAACCCTTAACTTTCCTGGAAGTTGCACCAAAATACCCTTGTTTGTGCTTCATCTCATGCAAGTAAGTTGCCTTTCACAAATGATGCCACGTGAAGTTTTAAGCTTAGATCTCTGGTTATCTATGAACACAAAGGAAAGGCAGTCTTACCCTCTTTCAACAAAAATTGTCCTGCTCCTTCATAATTATAACATGGAATATTGATACGTGTGTATCTATTTTTTTGTTGGACTAGAGTATTTGAAGTAATTACACATACTAGGAAAGAAGTCCAAATTTAATTAAAGGTGACTTACAATGGTAGCATTTTGTCCATGTAAGGCATTATTCTGACATCTACTGGCCTGGTATCCAACCATACATATTAATACACCGCACTTGTTAAAAAGGAGCATATATATTAATCCAAAGATAAGAACAATTAAGGAAACACAAATGACATACGTTTAAAACAGGCCCATATATTTTCATATAAATCTCACAACTCTACCAGTATTGTGGTAGGTTTCTATTGCTTTCTTAACTCATATGCAACTCTGAACTACTGCATCTCAGGAAGCTTTATTACAAGCAGCTTTTAGAAAATTACAGGTGGAAGGGAAAAGAAAGTTGTGACAAGTAAAAAAAAAATCTGAGAAGCTTTAAAAAAAATCTTTACTTGCAAAATTAAGCAGCATGCTACTTTGTGATTTATATTTGAATTTAAAAAGACTAATTAGACCGAAATAAAAATAAAAACCTAAAAATGGCAATTCTATAAATAATGAAAATTTTGATTTCACTAGACTTCAATGAAAAACATTTGGTAATTAAATACTTGCTACTGTTCATTACGTTGATGAACTTTATTAGGGTTAAAGCTGTAACAAAGTTCATCCTAAAACATTTTGCAATGCAAAATTATTTTCACTCGAGGAGTGTCTCAAATTGAATGCTAAGAATTACAAGCAATCTTCAGAAGCAGACATTCACATTCGTAAAACTTTATACATCTTTTGGAACTAAGATATTTATACTACTAAAATCAAACATGCATCACTTCCCATACATTCTGGTATCATGATTTATATTACATTATGTAACACCGTTCTTCTAAACAGCAGCAGTTTTATCATACGTTAGCTCCATTTTCTTTGGATTTCTGATCTCTATCTTCGCTTTTCACAATATCCTTTAAAAGAAAAAAAGGGAGAAGACTCTATGAGTGCTGGAAATTTTATTTTTCGTGTGAACTATAAAGTAGTGCAAGACAAAAATACTGCTTGGCTTTAATTTTTAATACCATAGGAACTAGTATTTTACTCAGTTTAGTTAAACTGATTCCAGCATCTTCCTGAAAAACAGAATAGAAATTAAATGTGACTTAAACAATTGTAAAAAGAAGCACAAAACCATCCCCAGAAGCCTCACTTTATAGTCCAGGCTTTTTTTTTTCCTTTTTAAAAAGCAAATGAAAACAGTTTCTGCAAGATCCATAAGGTTATGGTAACATGTAACAGCTCCAACATGAAATATGAGTCAAAGATGTCTGAAAGCACAGGGCACAGGAGACATTTTCGGTTCTAAAGTACTAGACAGAATGAACAAGGGTATTTAATTTGGGCTATTTAAGCATGGAAACAGAGTTATGCAGCTCCCAGGGATTAGCAGGTCTACAACACACAGTGAAGTGCAGGGCTGTTTAATGATATGGATGGCAGTTAAATGGCTGCAAGCTATTGCCAATTTAATAAGCTACAGTGACTTCTCACTTGTATCACACAAGAGAAAAGGTCACAAACATTTGGCATACTTCTTTGTATGTGTGTTTGAGCTTTTGTAGATGTTATATATCACCTTTTCGAAATACATGTAGACTGTAGACGTGTAGATTTACACATTTTTTTATTTGTACCTTTAAATTTAAGTCAGAAGCTTGCGTTTCAAGCAAAAAAAACCATTGTATTTGTTTTCTTTAAACAATGAGTATTTCTTTGTGCCTCAATGTTCTGAGTGGTTTTTTTTAAAGGTATCATTAAGTCTACAGAAAGCTTACAAACAATCAGAAATGAAGCAAGGAACATCTAACCTGTTTAAGAACACTCTGTATTTCATCCATAACAGTAGCTAAATTTTTGATTGTCTTATTCAGCTGACCCTCAAATTGCAAATTTTTATCATCTGAGATTTTCAAGTTCTCTTGCAGCTGACCAAGGTCTTTTTTGACTTCTTTGAGCTCCGTAGACAGACTCTTGTTAGAATTCTCCAGATGCAGTATGGTCTTCTCGTCCTCATCTTAAAGAAAAAAAGTCGGTCACTTCTAACACCATGTACTTTGCATCCTAATATTCCATTACATGCCAACACCTAACTAGTAATTTTGAAAGAACATTAAAGACTGCATTGCATTACCATTTGATAACACTCAATTCTAACTACATTGAATTCATAACTACATTTTCATTCAATTTGAATGAAAAGTCAGAGGATTTCAGCATGGTAACAATGGTACTTCAACTACTGTTGGTGTGCAGGTTCAAAGGGCATAGGAAGTAGAAAATGTAAGTTTAGAGCATGCAACCACCCAAGCAATCTAGCTCACAAATTAGTTGATCTACTAAAAATGTCTTAGCATCTTGCATGCATGTAAATACCACCTATCAAACGAGTGTCACACCTGTTTTTTCTTCTAGTAACTGAAGCTTCTGTTCTATCTCCGCCCGCACTCTTTCGCTCTTCTCCAGCTTCTGTAAGAGGCTCCCAACATCCACCATAGCGCCATTGTATACAATGAGGCCAACGTTTTCTTCTATAGCTTTTGATTCTTGCTTTATTGTAGGTGATGGCAACAGTAATCTGTTTCCTAAATTAGATTAAGTAGTATTAATAAATAATCTTTAACATTTTCAGTTGCCTACAGTTCTAGTGACTAATGTTAAAAGCTTCCTACATTAGTTTAAAAGCAAAATCTCGTACTAATTCAAAAGCCACACCTTTAACATGACAGAATTATGATCCTAATATGGTCTCTTCGTATGTATGGAAAACAAAGTTTAGATTCAGTTTGGTTTGTCTACTCCTCATTTCTCTTCTCCCTCCTTACCCAATCACAGCCCCCCAAAAGACTGTGCTGTTTCATGACATTCCTGTATTCTTCCGTTCTGCAGTAATTTGTATTCAAAAAAATCACTCTGTTCTACTACCTACAGCACTGATCCTCCCGACTGCAGAGCTGCTGCGAACAAAGTGTTAACATTAACCTCCTCCTTCCTGTTCCAAGATACTAAGGTTCATCCTGTAAAAGCAACAAGGTCTGGAAGCCAGAAATACCGAAATTTATGAACTGCCCAAGGTTTACTTTTCAAAACTGGCAGGTTCTCTGCAGATCTGAACTCGTTACTGTGAGAAAGCAAACATCTCGGAGCTCTCATATCATTCCAGAGAACTGTTTCTGCACAAAGTTTGTGCCATACAAAAAATACTACCTAACATATCTTCCTGCAGCTCTTCAGATTCTTCTTGGTTTTCCTCATCTTTAGAAGTATCTGTTAGTCTTCTGTAAAAGCAGGATTCTCTAAGAACTACTTTGTTAAGGAGCTTCTTGACCTAAAACACAACCATGGAAATAAGTACGGTATTACTTAAGCACAGAAATTTTATTACCTAAACAAGAACGTTTTACCTTGAAAAACTTACTACAATAACTTGTGCAGATTTTTGGTTTTTAACATACTGGGGATTAAAATTAAAAAAAAAAAGCTAGGAAAAAAAAAAAACTTGAGACAAAAGCTACATGTGCAATATGGGCATGTTAAAAGTTAGAAATTTTTACCTCTTCATTCTAAAACAGCTTACAAATTATCAAATTAATATTTCATTGAAATACAAAATGGCTGCGTTAAAAACAGCAATAGCCTTCAGAAGCCGAGCTACGTTTCTCCCCTCTATAGCATTCCTGTAATATTGAATAATACAAAACCTGAGCACGTGACAGGTGTAGTCCAAGAGTGTACAGGATCTCCTCCATGTCCTTCTCCAGAAGGTATCCACAATGACTTTGATCGAAATAAACGAAGGCCATCAGAAGGTCCCTATTAACAGTTACCATTTGTGTCTTGTCCTTCTCCTACGGGAAATTAATTATGGGATCATTAGGGAGTTAAAAATACCACCTTCTGTTCCTCTACTAAGAATAAGTAAACTTTTCAGTTAACCAATGTTTTCCTATGTTCATTTTATCATCACTTCCAGTAAAGCCACTAATACGGTTCGCATTTACCTACTGAACTCAGCTATAACATTAGCAAGCTATTTAGGATGAATAATCTTTCAATTATGTAGAAGATTTGCAGCAGGATGCACAGTAACACCTGGTAGACATGGTTTGCCATTTGTTCAAGCTAATACGTCAGTAAGTTTGAAAAACAAACAAAATAAACACAAATGTAATAGGAAAAATCCCTTCTCTCCTTAGTCACATATTTTATGGAACATCTATTTTCAAAACAAAATCCCCATAAACATGTAAAGAACGATCATCCGGCTCTCACAGCTAAAGCAGTTCTGCAGTCTATGTTTTCCATTAAATTTGTTCCTACATCTCCTAATATTCCTTGAAGAAAAAAAAGAGAATCAGACGCTTGTTTTATTCTAGTATTAATAAAGAAAGTTCAAGCACAACGAATCTAACTTATGCTGTTCCTTAGTATGAACTGTGGAGGCTAGCTACTGGCTTCATGACATATAAAGCATCCATTTTCCTACAGGGAGATATAGAAACATGGCTAACGATGGCATCCATTTCCTGCAGGGAAATGTAAAAAATTTACATAATGATTTCAGGTTTTACAATTTAAAAGGCACTTTACTAATCAAGCTAAGCTTCTGCTTTTGTTATTTATGAATCAGCAGCTGAAAGCCGTGGATAAAATAAATCATCCGGCTCTTAGGTCTGCATACTGCTTTAGTCCTCAGACTTTTCAGAGGAATCAGTACCAGATTCATATAAGAAAGTTTTTCCAAGAGCTTTCACTTAGCAATCTTTAAAAAAAAATAAAAGTAGCTTGTAGGCACCTTACCGAAAGCTGACACATGTTCCCTTTTATATATGCATAATGTTTCACTCTAGAAGTTCTTAAGGAAACAAGGAGTGCAAATAGGTCTTACAGTGAAAACATAGGTAAGCTTTCATCAAGACATCTCTAACAAGGCTCTATGTAGTTGTTAAGAAAAGTATTAATTACTTTATCTTTAGACGACCTCTCTTTGCAATGCCTATTTCCCTCTCTTCTGTCCTCCCGTTTGTTCATTTCTTCTTCATCCCGGTCTATAAGACACAAAGAAAATTTAACACACCCACAGCAAATGATTTGATAAACATTACCTCAAATATACGTGTTCATTAAGAAGTTCACATAAGCCCCCTAACACCTGAAAATATTTCCCTCGAAAAGAAAGAACAAATGACAATTATATGAGTCCTGTTAAATTTGTTGTTTCTCTGACCTGATTTTAACGTAAGACATTTGTCAATTTTATCCTATAAATTCATGTTTATCTCTCACACAGGACAGAAGAGCTGAAATAAACACTAGGCCAAAACAAGTTGTGCCAACACCACCATTTATTTAAGTGGTGTGTCAGAAATTACCACAATTCTTAATTAGGCTCGGCAGAGTCCGCATTGAGCTATGGTTATTCCTACCAAAGTGAGTACTGTTTGCTCTCAAGTATTTTACAATACATTATAAAAACTGTACCAACTATATAATGAAAACCCTGTGTTGATACTCATGTGTAAGTGAGATATTACTGGTGCATATAATCCTCTACGTTAGATCAAAGTTATGGTTTGTATCACTTGTTAGATATGAAGAACAAACTGCACTTTTTTTCTTTAAAGGTAGACAGTACAGAAAAACTAAAGATAAAAGAGAAAGAGGAATGTGACAACTGCAGGGACATATGACATGCAGCTCTGTACCTTACGTACAAGTTTTTGGTCACTGAATTGTGTCAAATTCAGCTTTAAGGAACTGCTCACCTTTCTTGTGAGGAAAGCTTAGGAAAAAAACCTACATATCACAATATTTATCTAAATTTGCCAACATGTTTCTGAGAACCACAAGGTTTCTCCTGTACCTCCATGGTACGTTAGATTGTTCTCACCAAACATGACTAGGAATGGCACAAGGACAGATTATGGGAAGCAGAAGCACTTCACAGAATAGAGAAGTCCAGGGCACACTCTCCAGGGTTAGGTTATGAGCAATTAAAAGTCATTTTGGAAATAAGAGATTAGCACCAAGTTTAAGGCTGGTGCAGTACTCTGACAAAAATACAACCGAAAACACTTCTTATAAAGTGCTGGGATTGAAAATTCAGAACTATCTGTCTAGCAAGAACTCTACTTAAGAGGACAAAATCCCACAAAAGTACAAACCAAGAAGTGTCCAGGTGCCTTACACCTTCCCGAATCTCTGAGCCAGGAAAGAAGACTATTGCTGCTCCTAGCAGACAGGCAAGTTAATAGTCCCTTTCCCCACTTACTCAGGCAAACAGAACTCCACCCAAACAGAAATCAACTCCTTAGGGCATGATGTAAAGAATCCCATACTACATTGTAGCCTAACAAAAACAGGATGACATTTTAGAACTGATGAATAGGAAAAGTTAGGCACTTAAAAGTGGCTTGGTTTTTCAGAGGTGCCGAATACTCACATCTCCTACTGACTTCAATGGGAGTTGCGAGTGGTCTGCATTCTGAAAAAAATAAAACCACTTCTATATGCATGCCTTACTTTGAGTACCACAGCTACAGTTTATATATAGATGATGTTAATAAAATGCCTAACAGAAAGACACTTACATTTTAAGTAGATCTGGTCAGAATTACGGAAATAAAATTAGCATAATAATGCAAGTTTACATTTTCTAGTTCCAGTGCATCTTCCAGCTTGAAAGAAGCTGGCATATGTAGTGGTAATTAAAAAAGCACATCTGGAAGTCACAAAATCCCTTATTCAAGATACCTTCATCTTCATCTTCAGCATCTTCTGCCTCCATTGGATCATATTCTTCTTGATTATTGTCATCTTCTGTCTCTTCTTCATCTTTACAATCATCTTTCCTTTTATCTTCCCTCTGTAAAAGTTCCTATAAATTAGTCCATTCAGAACTAAAAAAATAGAAAAGTAAAAACATCACACTAACACTCACTCAAATTTCAGTATGCTTGTTTCATAGGATCACAGAATGGTCTGGGTTGGAAGTAACCTTCAAGATCATCTAGTTCCACCCACCTGCCATGGACAGGGATGCCACTATGGTATTTAGTCACATAAAAACACAC
Source organism: Heteronetta atricapilla (assembly GCA_011075105.1). NCBI lineage: Eukaryota > Metazoa > Chordata > Aves > Anseriformes > Anatidae > Heteronetta > Heteronetta atricapilla. Next base: position 3,854,761 of record CM021736.1, read on the forward strand.
ACATAGGCAAATTTAAGTGATAAAAGATGAACTGGGGAGGGAGGGGGGGGTTAAAGTAATACTCAAATACACCAATCAAATTTTTACATGACTGATTACGATAGAAAAGCTAGCTGCAGACCTTCTTTTCATCTCTGTCTTCCTTTTTATCTTTATCGTCTCCAGATTTTCTCCTCTTAGGTTTTGGTTCATCATTTTCTTCCTCTTTTTCTTCCTTTTTCTCTTTTCGTTCATCTTTCTTGCCTTTTTTGTCTTTTTTGTCCTCCCTCTCTGGGAGAGAAACCAGTGCTTTGTAAATTCTGACACCAAAATCCCTCTGAAGCATTTCATTGAAGAGTTCTGCAAACAATGAAACCTGTATGTAAAGAAGAACAAAAAGATCTGAAAATGAGTTTTAAAATGCACATTAAGAATTTGTACACTTATGACTAAAAGAAGCCATCAGGTGTTATCTTACCAAGCTTTCACTGTGATAGTTTTATGCAGTTAGACTTCTTACCATTTGTTTTGGATTTGCAAACTTTAAAGAACCTTATATATTCTTCTTTCCTGCACTATAGTAGTTTAAGAACTGGACTAGCTGTATAAGTTATAAATTCAGCTCCGTATCTGAAAATATACACATTTCTTCTAGATAGCACACAGTGACTACATTGCTTTTGTAAATCCTGTACCAAATACTGGACTACTTTTTCTAGATACTGCAACAAGAAATTAACCCATTTTACATGAAGTTTCCTTTTGTCGTGCTGCCATAACTTGCACAATTTAAAAATAATGCAGTTAGCATAGAATTAAAAAGAAACAAGAATGACTCAATTTACTAGCTATAAACTTTTATATTCACTTGCTAGGCATCAGCTTTTTCTTCAATGCAAAAAGCTCATTAAAAAGTAGCTTCAGTATGATAGCACGGCTAAATTACCTCAAAGGAATGCTCTTTATTATCCTCTAATCTATAGTCCAGAAGAACACTAAGCGACATAATGCTACAGTCAAACTTCCCACTCTTTGCTGCCCAGTTAGGATGCACAATGATTGCTGGTTCATCAGGCAAGATGTATCGTCTCTCCCGCCGCTGACGTTCCATTTCTTCTTGACGTTTTCTTTCCTCTTCCTAAATAGGCAAAACAAAACATGTAGCATATTCCAAAGTTTCAAAATATTCCAAAGTTTCAGCCTGTAAGCTAGTTTTTAGGACTCACTGCTTTGTAGGAAGAAAAGCCTAAGGCTGCTTAATGCAACGAAGATGACAGACAAAAATTAGACCAGAATTTACAGAATGCATAATGCACCCATTGCCAACACTCACCTAAAAGTGAAGACTGGAAACCTGAGCAACACAAAGCAGGGCATACAGTGTTTAACCACACAGCAAGGAGCATCTTCCAACAATTTCATGGTGCTAACTGCAGCATGTTTACTTAACACTAGAAGGAATCCAACTAGTTCACTTCAAGAAATGGTATACAAGCTAGTAAAGGAGTCAATGCTCTGGACAAGAATTTTGTTTGGGTGTTTAGAGCCGTACAGGGAAGTCCTACTATACATAAGAATTGTCAAGGTTTCTACCATCATCGTCCCAAAGATATCCAATACTGCTTCAACTGGCAGCTTAACTACTCACACAGAAATTTTGGTTACAAGAAATGCAATCTGTAGAAACAACTGATATAGATTTAAAAAAAAAAAAACAGGGAGTGGTGGTGTTAAAAAAAAAAAAAAAAAAGGGTAAAATACCAAGCAGCTTATTAATTGCCAAGACAGGAATATTACATTCTTATGAATATGGAAATCACAGAAGAGATTAAGCTTTCTGAAAAGCAAACACGATCAAACCTGCCTACTCCTAATCTTAAAATGATAGATTTGGCAAGGAACTCCAAGACAGTTTTCTTCCTCCAAGCTATGTGAAAAGGAAGCAGCTGAAAGAATTAGTAAGTGCATGGCCTCTGCTCCATCAATGAACAAAATGTTTACAGACAAAACTAAAATTTCAAATTATCCCATGCAGGTCTGCAGGTAGGAATACACAAAAAGGCAGGTTTAGAAGCAAGTATGGAGAATGTTTCATTACATTTATGCCTCTTTTCTGTTGTTGGGCTTCGGTGTTATTGCACAGATCTTGTTCACCCTCATAAAATATCAAAACAGACTAAATAGTAACAGAACTATCAACTGCAAAACTAGGAAACCTCAATGCACAAGAATTTTATCAAAATATGAAAAGGTTTAATTACACAGAAAAACACGAACCCAAGCAAACCACTAGCCTCGTGAAGAAATTTGACCCTTAGAGATACCAAAACATTTACAGATCAAAATAAACATTGCTACACAAATCCCTTAAGGCTTGCACGTCAATAAAAGCCAACACAACTAAGCAGCTACTTTTCATGTACGTTTAAGAAGTTAACATCTTGTTAAATGTGCTCACCTGTTCAGAAGTGAGCATATTTTTGCTGGGGAGTTTGGGATATTTTTCTCCTGACTTAAGGTCCAACATTAATTCAAACACCCTTAACAGAGTTGCACATTTCAGCTGACTTTGCTGATACAGGAATTCAAGCTTGCCAAGATTTTGTTCCAATTCAGTAGTTCAAGTTACAGCATGAGTTCCCAGTAGTCATCTGAGAACTACAAAATCTCAGCAAGGCATCATCCTGTACTGTTTTAACTTAAATATTTACATAAATTTTTATATATAATAATTTATGTATTTATGTACATCTATATACATTTATAGACTTAAACCAAGCATGTCCAAAACCTAACCTCTTTGTCATCTTCAGATTTCCTATCCTCCTCCTCTTCCTCTTCTTTCTCAGACTTCTCTAGCTCCTTTTGCTCTTCTTTTTGTTCCTCTACTTTCAGCTGCTTTGTCAGTCGAGCTATCAACTGAGATTTCAGTCCTTTAGAGCTAAGAGTTCGACTTTCTAATTCTTTTCGAAGGTCATTTACCTGGTAAATAAAAGCTCTGTGAGTGGTATCAACCAGCGACGTCACAAAACAAATGATTAGCAGAAAATGTGAACTAAAAATTAAAGTAAAATCACTGAAAATTCAACTGCAATTTTTAAAGCTGTACTGTACAACGCTAGTATTTACTAGTATAAAACATACTACGTTGAAAGTCATGTTCTCCCCAAAGAACTCTTTTCTGAGGGACTTCATAAAGGCAGGGAAAAGATTTGGCAGTATAAGGCTATTACTTCTTTTGCAGAAACAGTTTATTATGTTTTCGTACCATTATTGCCATTTTAAAGTATGTTAGCCCCCACATTTTTAATATAAGTAGGTACGACCAGATGACCGCAAAACTTTCATTTTCCAGTTAAACAGTATCACATGTGATGTATTTTAATTGTACAAAGTTCAGAAGTTCACAATAGCTTCATTTATCTGTATTCACCTATTAAAATCAGAAGCCACATTCTCATACCGTGATGTAATACATAATACCCACAAGACCAACAAGGAATATAAAACACTACTATTTTTTTCCTCAGTTAAGGGAAAGACAACCGTATTTCAGGTCCTGCTCTAAAAAAGAAAGAGTATGACAGAAACAAGTTTAAAAACATTACCTTCATTGTTTTGGGATCCAATTTAGACCAGTGTGTAGGCGTAGAGATCTCCTTAGCTTCTCCATCATCCTTCTCCTCTTCATCCTGACAAATAAAATTTAAAAATTATCATTCAGAAAGCTTGAAAGTATTTCAGTCATTTTTAAAATTCTGTTGCTGATCTGTGCAAGGTCACAACTGTTTCAGACAGTCTTCTCCTAAAGTTATTGTTTAGACAAGTTCACACACACATTCTACCACTTTTTAAATGATCAGTGCCACTCAGCCAATACAAGCCAGATCTGTGGAACACAAAAGGGTGAAAAGCAACACCACAAAGAATATCGGGGTTACAAAGACACTGCTGGTCTCCCTTCACCACACAGTGTGTGATCTTCCCCCGGATTTTAAATCCCCCAAGTTACTCTTTGTTCAGTCAGACTTTCCCTTATTCCATGATGTTGATCAGCCACATGGCCTGAAATTCAGATGTTTCAGACTAGCGTTTGTTCAATTTCAAATAGCACAATTAGAACTGGCCACAGGAGAGAATTTAGAAATTTTAGAAAATGGCAAAATGTTTAAAGACAGCTATTCATAAACTGCATCTCACTCAACAACTGGTCCCAGATTCCAGCAACTATTTCTACGGTAAAAAATTTTCTGCGCATCATAAGCACAATTTTATTCCATTTGTGATAGCGGCATACGCATTTAAAGTTAGTAAACTAGCTGAAATAAAAATAAAAAACAACATTCACTACACTGCTGAAAGCTGGTTTACCAGTCATTGTTACCAGTTATGTTCTTCCTATGTATGTATGTTGTGTAGTATGTGATGTGCATTTTGTGCCTGTGTTCCTGTGCCTGTGAGAAGCAGAAATAGAAAAAGGGATTAGCGTTCAGTGCCTGTTCTCCATCAGCCTCCTTGCGTTCACCCTGAAGCTTCTCGACCAGCTGCTGCTTGTATCCTCGGGAGAGGGTTTCCCACTCTGAGCGGGTGGGAAGGCAATGCCAAACATCCGGGAAAAATAAAACCACTGTCTCCACATGAGCTGGAACTGTACGCCCCTTGTGGGTCTCCTCAGGGCGATGGTAGCGAATCTCTGCAAAACGGTACCTGTCGCAAGGGAAGAAGCATGTTGGAAAAAAAATTCTACTACAATACATTTTAAAGAGCCTAGATCACTTGTAGCACATCAAGTAAAGAAATTTTGCTGCAAGACCTTGAAGTTTATCTAAAGAAAAAAATTATGGAAGCCATATTTTCTCTTTCAGCACATTTGTAAAAACGTATCACAATCGCAAAGGAAAAAGACTACCAAAATCCTGGTTTACATTACTTAGCGCACACAGTTCTAATGCGCAACTACGAGGCACCGAAGCATTTAAAATTTAGCTTACAATAGACTTTGCTTATACTAGGAAAATTGCTCTAAGTGTTAATACAGGACAAAAACTCATCAAGAGAAAATATGGCTATATGACCAACAGCTAATTTATAACGAAAGAACAATGAAATGAAGTTCTCTTGACGATCTTCTCCAGCTATGCACAAAATAAGAAATATTTTCAACACACATTCATTAAAAATTACAGCATAACACGTCAAAATAAGTTCAGAATCTTTAATTAGTCCTTAATACATTATTCAGCACAGTTGGCACCAATCGAGCTTACTACAAAAACAGAACACCCTTTGAGTAGTTACCTGCGCTACCAACAGCGGCTGACAAAGAAAAAGATGTTTCTTTTCTTAATTGTTCATAATAGAGAAGTACTTCTATGGTGTACTTTATGTTGCAGTACAGTACTTACCATTGTGTGCACACACTTAAGTCAATCCCTGTAAGAGCCTTGCAACAACGAATAGCCGTCTTTATCAGCACAGAAGGGTCCTTTTCTGGATCAGGTCCATCCAGTGATGGGGACCAGTGTCCTCCAATAGCCATAGCTTCATCTTTGCCTTTCATACCCACTAAAAACTAGACAAAAAGAGTCTTCTGAATGTTCCCCTGCTAGGGGCAAAAAGTCATCTTCCCAAAGCGTAAAGAATATTTCATAGCACACACACTGAAATCCGTGAGCAAATTGCCACGTTATTTTGAAATCTGAAAATGAAAGTCAGTCAAGAAAGAGTTCAGTTATTTTTTTCCACAGAGTATTTCAGAAATGGAATAGGTTTAAAACATCATCACTCATTCTTGTTTGCAAGACTTTCCATCAAGTTTCTTTATTGGTAGAGGCTTGTTCCTTCGCAATTAAAAGCCTTCTAACACAGAAGATAAACAAACTATTTTAAATGGCATCTTAAATCCAATAAACAAATTTGTAGATGTTCCTGCTTAAAAGTGACAAAGGACAGCTACAAAAGATAAGACCGCAAGAGCATTATATCTATAAATTCAAGCACTCCCATTGGCTTTATGATGATAGAGTTTAATAGAAAAAGAACAAATGTGTTGTCTTGAAACACCACAGCACTTACAGGTTGTTCAACTTAACAGCTGTTCAATTTAAATACAATAGTTACTTAACTGTTGCTTCATTTGTATTCTCGTCACAGCTGAACCCTTAAAAAGGTTTAAGTGCGTGTAAAAAGAGACTAACAGTTAATTAAATAATCAGGTTTCTCCAAATATCTATAGATTGGGTAAGTGGAAGAAAGCAGTAAATATGAAAGCAATGAAGATAAAGCTCCATTAAATTGAAGAAGTGACAAACTAGATCTCTTCAGAGTAAAACTCAAGCCATCGCTTAGCTGCCTACAAACTCTTCCCTTACCAAGAAATATTTTACAGCTCTATAACCAACCTTCATTGCCAAGAGTATCTGGCAGTGAAGCATATTTACCTTTACAAGTCTAGCAGGATGTTGAAATCCATCACGAAGTTCTTGGGGATCTTCAGCCAGCGCACACGACTTGTGGTAGAGATCCTCCATGCTAGGACTAGCCATCAACATCACCTGGTGTGTAAATGAGATGAGTCTTGTGAAGGCCTCCCACTAAAACTAGTGAACAATGACCACAACTTGCAAACACATGTATACCAATACTTCTCTTAATGTCACAAAAAATCAGAATAAGCTAAAAGGAAATTGCAGAACTGAGACTTAAAGTGTCCGCCAAGGAGCTCTTTCACTCCCTCACCACTTGATATGCATGCAATGTGCGATTTTACAAGACGACAAACCAACTGAAAGCATATAAAAGCAACATGCAGAATTGCTACTCTGCTTTGCATGTTACCGCTGTGTACCAAACAGCCAAGAAGCACACTGAGTACATTTCTGGTTCCCGTAACCGACTTCTTCCATTTTGTCACAATCACAAGAGAGCCAGCCGACACTCATCTGCATCTTCTTAGCATCCCATTGGCCCTGCCAAATCTAACAAGCTTGCTTTATAATCTAAACAGCTTAAGGTTACGAAACTGGATGCTATTTCTTAAGATACTGAATATATTTTAAAGCTCAACTTTCTGAAACAGAGTTCTTGCTCTGCATCAGGAGAATGAAAAAAACACACCACAGTACATCTGATACTTGAGCCAAGGCTTCAGACTTTTTATAGACAGTAAAGTAGCTCTTCCAAAAATACAAGGGTTAAAGGCAGTTTTGCTTCTAAATTTATCTTTAACATTAAACACTTCTAGAACAGATTCACTTAGAAATCTCAGACCTATTTTAATGGAAGAGCTAACACACAGAAGGGTTTTCGGAAGACTCTTTTTGACCCTAAGGTCCTTTACACGTCATTATGGCCCCTTGTGCAACATTTTTTGAGATTCCCATAATCCTGCTCAATCTACTTTCCATCAAATGGTAAAGATTGAAAAGAATCTGAAAGGAGTAAGAGAGAAAATGTCACTAAGTGGAATAGCACCAACTGCCCAGAAAGGACACAAAGGAAAACAAGACACCATTAACTGTTCAGAGTGAATTGCCTAAGAAACACATTCAGAGATCCTGCGGGAGATGTTTTTCTTTCCTGGGTGCAGAGAATGGAAAATAGATCTCAGTAAAAACAACACTTTGGATAGCTCTAGTAATAGGAAAAACTGAATTTCTATCACGATTCTACCAACCTTTACCTACCTGCTCTTTAATCAAAGGATTAAAATACTGTATTTTGCACAGATTGTTGCAAAAAAAAAAAAAAACAGTTCAGTTATACTCAACTTTTTACTCTATTGGCAACAAAAATCTAATAGAGTTGTAATACTGGAAACTGTACAAACCTTTGCACTGTACAGATGATCAGCATCAGGTGGATCAAGGACAGCAGCGTTTTTATCTATAGGATCTACTTCTCTGTGCATTACGTAGAAATTACAGTAGTTTCCCAGCTGAAATGGTCTAGACATAGGGAAAGCATCCACCCATGTAAACTGAGCATCAAAGAAATCACTTGGGATATACAAGTTCTGGTAACGCCTCCTCAGCTCCATCATATCACAGCTACGACTGAAATAAACAACACAATTTTTATTGCTGTATCTTTCAAATAATTAAAAAGAAGCATACTAAGAGGTATATTCATTGGAAACATCTCCTGTATATTTAATACTGTGCGCACTCACACGGGCGCGTACATGTGTGTATGAATTCAGAGTAATATATTTAAAAGGTCAGGTATGAAGGATTACAAACACGTAACTACTAAACGTTCTTCTAATTAAGGTGTCTACAAATTAGGGATTTTTTTATTAAACAGCGTTATAAAAACATTTTGCAGTAGCACACAAAACCAACAGAGCCTAGAAAGTTTCACATACGAGGTTCTCAGCCGTTACATACGTGAACTTCCTTTGAAGTTATGATCATCATTTAACATTCACAGTAGTTCGTGCCCACTATTAAAGCAAGATCTTTAAATAAAAAATACTAATTTAAATAAAAAATTAAATAAACATACCAGTCCAATGAAAACTTGGAAAACTGAACTGTGTAACGAGGAACAACACGTCGTGGTCTTCGAGGTGACCTCTCCCTCTCTCGTCGAGGTGATCTCTCTCTGGAGCGTTTTCTCTGGGGCGATCTTTCCCGAGACCTACGTCTCTCTCGTTCTCTTTCACGACTTAAAAAAATACGCAGACAAGATATAAATATTTTTGCATGCTGCTAACACATAAAGCTTTCTAGTACAACAGAAGCTAGACTTCTCAGACATGGCTCACAGAACAGAAAGGAGAAATTCCTCACCGTTTCAGTACATTCTTTACAGAGAGACTGGTAATGCAATTCTTTCATTTCAGACAAAAAAGAACTGTTCACCAACACGTAATGGTAAAAACACTTGTGTGTATCACTGACTCAGTCCGGTGCAAGCAGCTCAGCTCTGTTATACTAGATTGCAATCAAGGCATTCTACAAAGACCTGTTCTCAACAGCATACCTCCTGTCATCTTTTCGATTCGGCATAGGGTCTCCTCCTCTGTCATTCCTCCCAGAAAATCTGGATGGGGGGTCTAGTCTCCGAGCTGGTTGAGGCTGTGAGACTAGACGAACAGGGGGCTGCAACAAACCACCTGAAACAAAAACATACGGCATCAACATGTAACAGGGAGCAACTGCCTACTCTGGGTCACCAAAAACACCGCTGCTTTACAGCTGGCTGTTTCCCTTGTGTACATTTTCTAAAATAACTCGAGTCAGTAAGTCTGTTGATTAATGTCCTCCTCAAGAAACAAGAGACCTACACTCTTCTTCGCTGATACAAACTGAGACTCAACGATTTTAAAAACTGAAATGGGTTTGGAAGCATCTTCTTAACGTGGAAGCTAACCCAAATCTAAGCACACAGAGTGATCTTCTCCCTTTGCTTTTATTGTGGGTGAGAAGATAATGTCTTAACTGCGTCTTACTATTATCAAGTCTATTACTGATTTGTCAGCCACCCAAAGTTCAATTGACACAACAGCCTTTGTTTCAGATTTGTTACATTCACTAATATTTATTCTTGCAAATGTCAACTTGGCTGACTAAATGAAACAAAAACAAATGCAGAATAACAGTTTTAAGAATAAAACTATGCAAAACCTGATTTTGTTCAACATTCCAAATTATGAAGAGCTACACTGCAATTACTTCTTTCGACTCTGAAAATTGTCTGTAAAAGCATCTAAATAAAAACTACATTGAATTTACTTCCGGATCATGGAAACGTCATAGGAATGACAAGAGTCCACAGGAATGCCAATAACCACGTGATTCCTAAGCTGGTGCAGGCAACAGGCCTTGCATATACCTGCAGAAAAGATGCAGGCTAAAACTGAAAAATAATGACCCTGCCCTTCTGGAGGATCCTTTCCTCATTAGTCTACCTGTTAATTCAGTCAGACTAGGCACAAAAAGGACTTCGTACACTAAAGGAGCACCTTTCTGCTGTGGCTGCTGCAGCAATGGCTGAGGCTGTGTCTGAAGCAAAGGTGTGATGGAAGCTGCCGATATCTGTGCTTGCAACAAGGACTGTGGCTGCGGCTGGGCCTGGACACCGAATGCTGTCTGCTGCGCAATAGGCTGAAGAACTGCTGGAGGTGTCTTGAGTAACGGCTGAGCCTGTGTCTGGTTCTAACAGCAGAAAAGAAAAGGAGTTGTGAACGAGCTTAAACCAGAAGCAGTCAGTACAAGCCAGACCGGGTAAACTCCATATACCTGATTTGGAAGCGTCTGGATCCTCTGTGCGTTCCATTTGAATGGCATGTTAGGATTGTAAGTAGCTTCTACCAAAACTCTGTCACCCACCTGAGGTGTCTTTCCTTTAACAGCACTGCAAACATTACAAAAAATGCATTGAGAGAGCTTTATTTAGCTACAGAAGCTATTTTGACATTTGCAAGCTATGTTTAAAGTTGTGGGAAAGTAGACAAAGTTCACCAAAAAAAACCTTATAGGAAGAGCATCTACCTTCGGTTCGGAATGCAAAGGAATTTAATACCTGTCTTTGGCCCTAACACAGAAGTTCCCTAAATGATATTGAGGTAAGATAGGCAGATAGCAAAATACATGCATTTAATCACACACAAATTCTGCCATTTCATATTACAAGGAGCTTACTACCTTCCACATCTCTTAACTTTAGGTTTTGCATGAAGAAAATTCAAAATTCCACAGAAGGAACTCATACCTACTAACTTACCCACCATCTGATTTTCAGTGTTGACAGAGAAAATGTAACTGCAGGGACTATCAGTGGAGGCACAGAATTATAATGCAGTAATCTAAACCTTTTCTCTAGGGAGGGAATCACAGAACACATCTGCAGACAACTATGTGCACCTTACCTAAGTTGAAAAAAGACATCTTCATCCACAAAACCAAAGGTATCGTGTAGCTTAGTAACCACCCCAGTGAAGACACGCTGCTTTTGTGGCTGTGTTTGCTGCTGACTTGAGCGGGGTGCTGGATAAGAAACTGTTATCTGGGCTGCTGGTTGAGGAGTAGATAGGCTAAGACTGGTAGGTAGTGCAACAGCTGGCTGTAAGCAAAATAAAACAAACTATAAATCTTATAACCAGCTGACATACCTGCAAGGAACAGATCTTTTACCCATGGAGAGAGGAGTTGATAACATCTCTAAAGCAATTATTCCGAATGGAGATTTTGAGAATGTGGAAGGTTTATTTTGTTTGTGCTTTTTTTTTTTTTTAAGATGATATTTCTTTGCTACTTTGAATGAAGATTGGCTTTGTTTATCCTTTTCTTTTTTAAAGAAAGTCACTTTTCCCCACATATGCACACTTTCTAGAAAAAAATAAGACTTCCTTATTGTTTACAGGTAACTGATACAGTGGGCTGAAGAAGAGATAAATTCCCACGTCTGCTAGGAATAAGCTTAGAGATTTCTCCATTTGTATTCCAACTGTAGTGTTAGAAGAGTTAGTAAGGGTGGAGTTCTAACAAGAACCCTTCTCTAACTCCAGTTCATGCGTTTGCCTTCTTATTAAATCAGAATAAGGAGGCAAAATATAAGCTTTACACAATAAAATAGTGAAATTAATTCAGCTATTTTTACCTCAAGTCTTTTCAAAGCACGTTTTTGTAAGTGAACAGTACGAGAGCAGCTTGCAGTGTTGAATTGTTTCATGTTTTAAGCTTGTCAAGCTCAGCGAGATTCTTTTTAAACTCTACATATCTGTAGTGCAGCAGTGTTAGCACAAAGTTAAATTCCTTTTTGAAGGAGATTTTTCTTGCTACTTACTGCAAAATAACTGAATACTTGAAGTTCAAACCAAAGAAAAAAGTGCTCAACCCACATTTCCTTCAAGATTAAGGAAAAGCGGTTGTCATTCAACTTCTGAAACCAAGGCTAAGCATATTTTAACATCTGGATAAAATAAACCTGTACCAATAAAACGTCCATTCGTATTAGTTCTTTTTACAATTAAAACGTCACAAATTTGCCCTCTTGCATTATCTGTGTTTGGGGATGAAGACCAAACAATAAAACCAAACTAACCTGCGTTAAAATGGTCTGCTGAGGTTGCTGCAACTTAAAATAAATAAAGTTATAAATTAATTTTATATGGTTAAGGAAATTGTACAATTTTACCTCCTCTTTACAAGTAAGAGTTTTTTTTTTGTTTAATGTGAGTCAGTTAATAGTCCTTTTGGGTTTGGTCATTTCAGTGGTTTGCTTATTCATAAAGTTGTGCTCATTTGGTTAATCTTAAGATTGTGTAACCTAGATTTAATCAATAGGCAGAAATGCTGTTTTCTTGCAACTGATAGTTACTAGGAATATAAAGAAAAGTTTTGGCAGCTGGAGAAGCTTATGCCTCTAATTTCCATATCCTTTCTCAAAATCCTGTAAATTCAAAGACCATAAAATATGTAAAAGGGAACTTTTTTTGGACAGCATCTTTCCAGCAGTTAAAATACACGGCCCTGATTAGAGCAAAGTTTAGAAGGAATCATGTACACATGGAATAGCATATCAATTTTTGATTTCCTTTTTGCATGAAAGTAGACAGGCTTCCATTCTGGATACATCTCTCCAAGTTTGTAAACTTCAAGCTCTCTTTCACTACAAAAAATTATTAGTTTAACAACTTCCCACATAAGGATGATTTTGTAGACAAATCCTACAAGGCACATAACCAACAATATTTTTAGAAATTGTGATGTACACAGTAAGAATTAGACAAACCTGTTGCTGTACACTATAGAGAGTCTGCTGAGGCTGTGAATATTGCTGAAACAGATAAAAGCAAAATATCTCATGAACAGAAAGCATTATTACCCCCAAAACACCAAATACAAGCTAGTTGCTAAGCATGTTTTAGATAAAAAATGTCCACATTTAACAATACAAAACATAACAAATATTATCAGTATGTACTTTTAAAACAAATGTTCTTCTTTAGACTGGATGCTGAAGCACTCTTCCTAGCTAGAACAGATTTTGTTATGCCTGACACATACAGTATCTAGGCCACAGCACGAAATAATGGAAACTCTATCAAGTTATATACAGTGACTAGAGATACTTGGAACTTGAGATAGTCACCTTAGGTGCAGCAAAACTCCTTTTTCCCCGAAGTGCTTTCCATAGCAACTCCATAACCGTAATTCCTACCTTCACTGATTAATACAGCTAACGAGAGCTGAAGGCCTACAATCCCACTATTTTTTAAACAGGCTTATAAACCATAGGTGAGTATTGCCCACTTCCTTTCTCTTAGACACTTGCTTTACAGGGCCACTGTTTGAGATTTTTAAAGTTCCTACAGACAGGAGCAAATGCTCCTTTTCGTTACCTGCTGTAATGCAGCTGCTGCAGCTGCAGCTTGCTGCTGTAAGGCAGCTGTCTGAGTCAGCTGATAGTTGGTCGGGGTCTGGGTAGTGAGGCCTGCTGCTGCCAGGGCCGTCTGCTGGGTGTATATCGTAGGAGAGGCTCCAAGCAGCGACGGCTGCTGCACGCCAAGAGCAGCTGAAACAAGAACACACGCGTAAGCACGAAGAGCAGCTTTAAACAGAAGAACTTTCTCCCGGTTACCCAGGACGCAATGTGATGCTGAGTCAGGCTCCCGAAGTAGGCAAATCCAATTGAAAAATTCAAGATAAAGGATTCCACCTCACCAGCTTCTTTTTTAAGTTTATAAATAGTACACCACAGCAGAGGCACAGAGACTTGTATTTCCTTCTCTCAAGTTGCATAGGACTTCAAAGCTCCAGTAACTGCCATCCCTGTCTCCCAACACATACGTTCAAGAAAAGATGCAGCGTGCATATTTCATGTTCTGGATGAGCCTGACGAAGATCCCTGCTCTGTTCTGTAAATTGATTACCATTTCACTCTGAGCAATTACCATTTCACTCTTCACTCTAGCAGCAGCTATGAAACTGAGGCCTGTGGAATGTGCGCTGCTCTGGAAACGCACATGGCTTAGCTTCACTCAGTACTGTCTTTGTCCCAGAGTGAGCTGGGTTTTGTAGATGTGGGTACTGGTAGAGGAGGAACAGCCTTGTAACAACAAGGAGTTTAATTAGTCTGCACATATAAAGGGACCAAGCCAAGCTGTCCCCAGCTCTTACTAGGAAGGCTTTATGCTGCACAAGCCCCGACTGTCTGGAAAGAAAAAAACAGTGTATTTTATTGTCATGTCACCTTTCAATCCACTGCAGAAGATTACGCGTATCATGGGCAGCAGCTATCCACATGGTTTGCCTCTTATGCATGCGGTGCTTCTGAACAAAGAATGATTAAGCCTTACTTAAGGAACTCAGAGGGACCCAAAACACTGCACAATGTAAATCTCAGTAAAGAACTGCTAACCTATCTGGCAACCTGCTCCATCTTTGGCAGGGGGCTTTCAAGTCAGTTATTTGCAGCTGCACGATCAAGTATCACTTCATCAGGCTATCAGTCTACTTCACATGTTCAAATGAACTAAAAAGAAACTCAGTGCAGAAGCATGTTGCCAGCAAAAACAGGCCAGCCAGCCACCTTCAGAACTGAAGAACATTCAAGCTGAACAGGGTTCCTTTCTTTTTCAAAGTTACTAAAGACACACAATGAAATTAAGAACAGATTTAATGTAATCTTCCTGTGTAGTTTGTGCTCCACACCGTTCTTCCCGATCCAAAATGAACCCGCCACCCCTGACCCATGGATGCAGTAAGACTGCTTTGTTCTGAGTGAACATCACCATAAAATACACAAACTGTAACCAACACATTCTGAGTGAGGTAATCCCCTCCACCACACTGCTCTTTGCAGCAGAGTAAAGATCTTTAGAACTAAACAAGTTGATGGCACCGCTCTTCTTACAGTTTCGAGTGAAACCTGCAAGAACCCTGTAAGCATCAATAAAAGTAACACCCATTGCTATGATCTGGGTCAACTCCTGTCGTGTTCCAGGCAGTCATACTATTTTAATAGTGAAATCAAGCACACTACAGTACAGCAGTATTACAGTATTTCCAGTGTTATGTGAGACTTTTTCCCTTGGAAATTTCCATCCTTCATTTTGTTTTAGAAGCCAAGCAAGCCAAATCTGAGGCTTCTCCCATGGCAGGCCCTCTGTCACCTTGTTCCTCGTGCCCGCTGTTTCTCCCACCACCGGTTCCAACCTGAAGATGAATTTCTGACCATCCAGCAGCACACCCACCTGGAACCTCACCAGTGCCTTACGTAACACACCTCACGCAGAACCTGACATCTAATCTAAATGCTTTGCTGCTGTATCCTGGGACAGCTTTCCCTTCTGCTGGCTGCATTACTTTGCTGGCTCATTCAAGGCAAATAAATGCATTAGTCTTTCCTCTTAGTTCCTAATGCTGAACAGAAATTCCTGTTAGCTAATTCCACAAGTTCACTTAATGCTATTACCCTGAATCCGTTTGACTACGCTAGGCGCTGTCATTCAGCCTCAAGTTCTGTTCTACGCCAGCACAGAGGGATGGAATTGGCGAGCAGTGTCATCAAGCAAGTTTCATGAGCCCTCTCCTACTTTTTGTACCAAGGATACCCAGAAAAATACTAACATGCTCGCTCCCAAAACCAGACCTTGGCTTACTCTGCTCTTTGGTTGCCATCCTGACAACTTCCCTTCCAGCATAACCAATAATCCTCCCTTCATGCAAATGCCAGCCCACCCTACAACTCTTATCCCATTTTCTCCATTAAGAAAAAGAACGGGGGGAGGGGAAAGCACAGTCACAGAGCCAAAAGCTTACCGAGTGGGGAGCTGACATCTGCCTGCCTATTATTATTATTACTGGCAGCACACATCTGCAGCAACAATAACTTCTTAGGATTTACCACGCAGTAAGTACAACGATGGAGATACCCCCTGTCAAAGGCAGCCTAATACCACAACTTGCACCAAATAGCGCAGTCTGAGAAGGCTCGGATAGAGGCTGGAATCCTAGGCTTCAGCTCAAGCCTCCTTCTAGGTCACAGAGATTTCTGTTGCAGCAGACAAATAATAAAAAAGGATAATATTTAACAGTTCCTCTTGCTGCTTCTGAATTCCAGAGGCAGTTAATACGTATTTATGTATTACAATAAAGAAGTAGCCTATCCAGGGCTTTGGATGCCTCTCAAAATTCACAGAAATTGACTTTTTCCTTCAAGCTTAACACCCTTGCAATATAAACTCCATACAACCTGCTCCAAAAAAAAATCCCTCAACTGGCACACAATAGAAACTAGTCTCAGTGTATTCACCACAAGACTTCTATTTAGAGCAAGCCAGCAAACTGTGCATCAACTGCTATTTCTTAGCGGCTCCCAGATGCACTGCAGGCTTGTCTTCCTCTTACACGTTTCTCAGTCATCTCCGAGGGGCCACCAGCAACAGTAAGAGCATAGCTGAGCTGGAGGGACTTCTGTTTTCATCAGCTGCACTGTTCTCCACTGTAAGCAATTAGGTCTGGATATGGCAAAGACAACAGCGCTCACCAGCCGTAACGCAGAGCAGCACGGCTAGGACTTCCCCTTGACTACAGCTCCATGAAAACAGGCTTCACGCTGCAAGCAGAAATCTCAGCCTTGAAGAGGGCACACGCTAAGCTCTGTGCTAGGACCACAGCACGTGCTGAGAGAACAGGAAGGTATTCCCCTGTGCGGGCATTTGAGGAATCTGCATACCATCAAGCAAGCCAAAATGATAAAGTGCACTTAAAGAAGCAGTCAGTGCTATCTAGGAAGTTTCAATTTTTAAATATTCTAACTTTCATATCTCCGCAGTAGGTATAATTTATACTCTAACTATACTCTCCAACTATTCTTAACTAGCCTAACAGGGATTTCATTCTTTTTTCAGTCATGTGATGCACAAAACTGTGAGACAACAGAAACAATTTCTCTATAACGCAAGCAGGAGTCTCTTCATACACAGGTATTTGCTGGTACCTGGAATTACCTGTTTCTCTTCTACTACCAGAGGCACAGACAGTAATTAGTAAGCAGCCCCAAAACGATCCCAGGAACCCTTCATTACATGGCATGTAGCTCTACAACTACCTTCGAGTAAGGCACCGTAATTAAAAAACCTTAACTCTTACAGTGACTTCACCAGGGATGGCCAAGACAGCATTTTAGTCAGCAGTATGATAAAAACAAGAAATCCTGAAATTGTCTTTTTGCAGTGCTCAAATGGGGCTTTAAAATAACATCGGTCACCACTTTTGACTACAGTTTAGGAAAAAGCTACTTATCACGTTGCTCGTGCTAAGAAAATCAAGATCCTTCCCTCATACATATGCACCATGATGCTTTGGAGAAGGAAGAGATAAAATAGCTGGCATGCATAAATGTATTTAACATCTTTTGTCAATCCTCTGAAAATACATTACAATTTGGTGTATTTTTTAAATCTGTTTAGGTACACTGAGATTTACAAGGGTGAATTTACAGTCTGCACAACTTCTCAAGCCCCGCCACAGGTGAGAAGTCCTACACGGTCAGCGTGCCTCAACACCGGCAGCTTCTCGCTCCATCGGGCAAGCGACCCGGCCGGACAGCCGTACCTACCGGGTGAAAGCTGCGTGAGGGAGGACTGCTCCGCTGCAGCTCAAGTTCTTCAGCTCACAGCACACCACATGTTTTTCCAAGAGGTTTCCTGAGCTCCCTATTGTAAGCCAGCTCCGCCGATAAAGAAAGCAGGGAACCAAGTGGGTACCACGGCAGGAGCTGGGCGGCAGAATCCCAGGGCCTGGCATTCATCAGTAGTGCTGGCAAGGAAGAAGCCACCGACACTGCCATTGCACAGTGCAGTACAAACAGGGACCGTAGAGAAGGACGTGAGGAGCTAAATGCTTTCAAGTGATTCTGGAGAGAAGATGCTGCAGTGGGAAGAGGCATACTAGGAACAGGAAAAATTAAGGAAATACTGCAGGAAGAAGGCAAAAGTGCAGAAGTGCTGTCTTCAACAGTGCTTATGCTCACGTCAGGTGCTGCCAGAATAGATGAGCAGCTAAGAATCCCTGGAGACACTGTCCTCACTGAGTAGGTGAAACATCTCTCTACTGATGCCAACTAGTCCTATCCCAATTAAGTTTTGCACTCGCTTTAATTTAAGGAGGCTGAGAAGTAGGCTAACCAAAGGCAAAGCTGGAGGAATAGGAGCAGGGGGCAGACTTCAGGGTGTGCTTCTAGCGCCCCCACCCCACCCTCCTCTCCTCCAGGGCTCCCTTCTGGCCCTTGCTCAGCGAGGTCTAAGATGGCTGCCAGCTCCTCCCCTTCAGCAGGTTTTTTGCAGCCTTCCCCCCACACCGGGACGGGAGCAGGCCCTCAGGCCACTCGTGTGCCACCACTCGTGGTGTCCCGGCCTCCTGAGAGCGTCCCAGCCCAGGGGCTGCCATCCGTCCCGTGGCTGCCCCGAGCTGCAACCAAGTCAGGCAGCAGAACCAAGCAAAGTTGCTCTCTACCACCCTCACCCGCTGTTTAGCAACTTCTTACAGAAGGATAATGGCACTGCTAGGATGAGGGAAGCATAAGCTACTCAGAGGAACAGGGAAAACCGCACGGTGGTACAGCAATGGCTTAGGCAGAGAGCTGTGGAGAAGTAACCTGGGAGCGAACAGGCATGGAAGAGAAGGCAAAGGCTCGTCGGGGCTGAGTTTTGGAAACACCGCGGGTGGGGAGGAGGCAGGTCTCTGGGTACATGCCCTCAGACTGGACCCGCGCCCAAAGGACAAACAGGAGATGAATTAAGTTAGGAAAACTGAGTCAGGAGAAAGACGTCTGTTTATTTGTCCAGACACGCACCTCGAAAGGATGGCAGGCATTCCCAGCTCCTGCTAGGCGCCCGGAAAGTACAACTCCTGACAAAGGAGGCATGACAGCAACTCTCTATCAAACCAGGGAAAGATTTAGAGGACAGCTGCACAAAAACCAGGCAGCTCTATCCTGACTCCTCAAAGCACCACAGGTTTTTTTTTGAAGCTCTTCCACATCAGACGCCCTACAACATTTAGGGAGCAGTTTGCACACAAAAGGTGAAAAACACAGGCCAGGACTGTAAAAGGAAGCACCAAAATTCAGCACACGGCAGGGTTTAGAAACCGCATTCCTGGCTCTAAACCTCCAACGCTACAAAACAACGCGAAACAATACAACGCGGCCGGCTAGATTTTGAAGACCCCGAAGCCGCAGCCAGGTAAGAGTTCTTGTTAAAGGCAGCGGCACCCTGGGCCATCAGCAGGGCGATGCCTTGGCCCACGGGGACCCGAGTCCCGTTAGCGTTACAAAGCCGCGTGCGTGCCCGCAACCCCCCCCCCCCCCCCCCCGCGCAAGCGGTGCATCTGGGAGGCCGCTCGCCGCGTGAGTTACGGCTGCCGGTTCTGCCGGCGCCCCCTCGGGCTGCCCTGGCGGCGGCCGCGGGGCAACGCTCGGGGACGCGGCTCTGGGACCCGTGCCGCCGCCGCCGCCCGCGCGCAGCCGGGGCCGGTACTGGGGCACGCCGTGAGGGGGCCCCGCGGAGGGGCCGGGCCGGGCCGGGCCGGCGGCACTGACCTGGCTGCGACACCGCCGTGGCCGTGAACTGCGTCGCCCAGGGGGGGTTCTTCTGTCCGCCGAACTGCGCCATGGCGGCCGGCGCGGCGCGGGCACCGCCTACCTCCTGCGACCTGCCGGGGCAAACGGGCTGCAGCCGGGGGCGCGCACGCCGCCGGGCCGACCCCACAGAGCGCCACAAAAGCCCCCCGAGGCCACCGGGCCCCCTTCCTCCCCCCTCTTACCTCTCACCTCCTCCTCCTCCTCCTCCCCCCGTTCCTCCTCCTCCTCCTCCTCCTCCTCCTCCTCCTCCTCCTCCTCCTCCCCCGCCTTCCCGGTGCTCCCCGCTCCCCCCGCCGGTACCTGCCCGCCCCGCCGCCATCACGCCCGGCCCTCGCCGCCTCCCGCTCGCCCCCACTGCGCACGCGCCCCCCGGCCCCGCCGCCGGCGCGCGCTGCTGCCGTCACGGCCCGCGCCCGCCCGGCCGAGGAGCGCGCATGCGCGGGGCTTGGGCGGCGAGGGGGGCAGCGGGGGCTTGGGCGCGCGGGCGGCTCGCCGCGTGCCGGGCCGTTAGGCGCTGGGAGGCGGCCCGCCGCCATCTTGGCCCCGCCGCCATCTTGCGGGAGGGTCGGCGAGCCGCTGTCCGGGCGGCGCGGGCGCCCGCCGCCGGCTCTGAGCCTTCTCCCTGCCACACGGGGGTTGCGTGGCCGCCTTCCGTCCCGGCGGCGGCGGCCCGATGCCCCTTACAGCGCCTGCCGGTGCATCGTGGGGGGGAACGGGCAGCCCCCAGCCTGAGACAAAGCCCCCGGGAGCCGCGAGGCGGCTGCCGAGGGAGGAGTCAAAGCTCGCTGCTGGGTCTTGTGTCCCCAAGCACCCAGAAAATAACGTGGGGCATCGCCTGGGGTGAAGGGCGAGTGGGGTCACCACAGCAGGCGCTTTGAAACAGAAATTGCTGCCAGAAACCATTGCAGTAAGTAGTTCAAGGGCAGCAGGGATGTCTCATCCATCTTTATAAAGATCCATCTACCCCTTAAATACTTTTTCACCCAAGTGAAAGACTTTTGAGGTGAAAACACATGCAGGCTATTACTCAGTGTGCAAAGTCAGCACGACACAGTCTAAATCAAATTGAGATTTCTGAGGTGTTTTGTTGTCATCAGAAATAAATTTTAGTGGTGGAATAAAATCTTTAGAGTCAAAAACATGAAGCAGATATTCCTGTAAGGGCAACTTGCAGTGGGATACATTATGCTATAGAAGGGTAACTAGAGAAAAAAAGGCAGGAAACTGCCACGTGGTGATAAATTCCTGTCAGCATTTGGTGTTCGATACTACACAAAGCCAGAGCTGCCTTGGGACTTCACAGTGCAAGTTCGATGAGGGTTTAGATGTTTTACACTGATAAGGATATTTCTTCATCTTTTAATTTTCTATGCATTTTATATCTTACTCATGTCTCTTAGCTCTCTTATTGGCATAACTACATCAAACTCAGTTGTTTGAGTAAGAATCTGTACGCTTTCACTTCAAAGTAGGATTTAGAGGCTAAAAAGGTGACAGAGGTCTCTCCCATGATTGACATGCAAAGGACAGTGGCAAAAATTTATTGAGGGAGAAAAGGGTTTGTAAATGCCAGAATTTTATGAAGTAGCTCTACTCCTCAGTCCCTTGGCCTGGGGCCTTTTTAACCAGACGATGTGTAACTATTAGTGATGCCCTCAGAATTCCTTACAAGTCTGTAGGAAACCCACAGGTAGAATATGACTTCATGTACTTCCTCCTTCCCATGCATATATTGCTACCATTAGTGGGCAGATATTGTTATCGCCCTTTAGAGAATGCTAATTAGTCCTTTTGCTTTCTTTAGGTTTCTGTATCTTCAAGATCAGCCATGCGGTTGTGACAAGGACCAGTAAAAATGGGAAACAGTGAAAAAATGTAAGCACTTCTAGTCTTTTTTTTTTTCTTTTGAAACAAACCAAGAAAACACTGTAGGCTTAAGTGAATGTGCCATGTTCCATCTTTTCCCCAAGCCCTAAATACCTTTCAAGTACATTGGACAATTTCAGCCAGAATTGATAAAAGGGCAGAATTCTCACAGGTGTGACATTTCTACAAGTTAGCTTAAAATAATTGGGCAAGCTGAGAAAAAGAGAGAAGTTAGGAGGAAAAACAACATCAACAAAAAACCATAAAAGTGGTTTAGCATTCTTGGTGGTAACAGGAATTGTTAAGAACAAGATGGGGATATTGTGGAGAGAAAAGATGACTTGTAAATCTTTTAATTAAAGAACTTCATATGTATTTTGGCACAATCAGAACATTTAACAATGATGAATGGGAAAGAACAAAGAAAATAACGTTGGTATCAGGAAATGCTACATAATTAAGTCTCACAGTGCAGACAGTATTTCAGCTCTCTGGCCTTTAGTACTCAGCTGCCTAGCTTTGTCTGGGAAAGCCATGAAGATGGTCTGTGGCACCATCAATGGTGGTGCACATGTTCTTTATTATCCAGAGTTTTTCTGGAATGAAAACCACATATATATCCCCTTTGAACAGAGGCTTGTTTGATACTTAATGAAATACAAATTTCTAAAGGTTTAAAACTTCCAGCTTTCCTTTCCAAGGATCTGAGTCTAAAAGAGCTCTCAGAAGCTACTCCTCTTTGTACGTCACAAGACAGTCAATGGAAATAAAGACATTTACCACTACCACGACAGCAGGCAGCTTTACTGATTCAGCACTGTAGAAAGAACAACTAATACACCAAAAAGTATAAATACCGAAGTAGCACGTAGAAGCATGCTGATCGTGGTAGTGAGTGTAAGCAGAGTATGGATCTGGGAGTGGACGTTGCAGCTCTCTACTGAGCGTACTGGGCATGTAAAAAGCAAGTGTATGGCTTGCTCTGGGCTAGAGGCTTTCTCCATTGGCCCAAGGATGATGTAATTGTACTGTGCCTGCATACGGTATACATTTCACACCCATACTGATGGTGATACTGATCGACATTTGCCGTATTGTATTTGCTGTTTGGTGCCATATCTCACCTTCAACTGAAACAGAAGGAAACAAGTCCTGTAATTGATTTTAGCAATATAAACATTTGCCCTTAATGAAGCTGACTAATGACTCCAACTTCAGATCCCCAAGGTGTTGAAGAAGCAGAAAAACAATTACATTTGGCATTAAATAAATCTTTATTGCCTTCAAAGTGCCCCTGAGGTATTTCATAACAGTGGTTCTATCATAAACTTACCACAGACCAAAGTGTTTGGTGCAGAGGTTTTGCAATCTAGAAGGAACGACTGGGTATCAGCTGCAAATAATCGTCATTACCTTTAGAAGTAAGTTCCACCTGAAAGCCTTGGAAAAGTAGAAGTCCTATTTTTGAAATAAAAAGCAACAAGAAACCCATAACATGTTATCCTTCTTTTGAAAATGTGAGCATGGGTAAGGTTGTTTGTGAGGACATGATAAAAAAACATGCTTCAGAGGCACTATCAACAGTACTGCAGACTGATCAGTACTCTCTTTAGTAAATCACTATACATTATTGACACTGTACAGAGAGTTTCATGCTATGAACTCGATGATCCTCGTGGGTTCCTTCCAACTCTGGATATTCTATGTTTCCGTAATAAATACATTATGGCTGAACATATAACATCCCTCATACAAAAAATAAGTACTTACCAACCAGTCGTCACTGTACAGCAGCATCAGGGATACTGTGATACTTTCCTGCATCATGTAGAACAAAACTAGTCTGAGACATCTTAGGTACAAGCTGTGAGAGAAAAAGATGGAAGGCAACGTGCAAGGCTTATCTTCGGTTGGAGAAACAAACCAACCAACAAAAACCAACAGAAAGCTTGAACTGTATTCATGGTATGTATTTAGGAGAATTACTTGGGGGGGAAAATTATAACCTTCTAATAAACATAATTTTGACAAGCTGTACAATTGTGAGGACACAGAAATTACCTGTTTCGTACCAAACATGAAGCTCCAAGACAGCAAACAAATAATGGTAAGTGACAGGCCATATTGTATCTCTCCAGACAACGCAAGACCTTTGCCAGTTACAGGGAGGTGGTTATTCCACTCCATTTTGATGATGTAAGAACTCTGACAGTGAAACATCATTATATTACATTTTTTTCTTCATGTAGGAAATACATTTCTATGTATCCTGCTCAGTCCCAGAATGAGCTTTGTGATACAGATGTATTACTACTGGAACCTGCTCTTTGTTCCTCTGGATCACTCAAATTTAAACTTATTTTTACCTTTCCAGATAGCCAGAAATACCTGATGATAACAATGGTTAAGATGATGGCTTCTTTGATGCTTGAATTACAGGAGTTGAGTGCAGAATATAACTTTCTGAGCAGATTAACTATTTTTTTCTTGTACATAAAAAAAAAAAAACTTATTGTAGTTTTTCCTTGGATCTCATATGTACTGATGCTTGACATTTCCCCAAACACATGATATATTCACTATTGTATGTCTATTATATACTGCTATACAAAGTATTTGACAGCAGTGTTTCTGTACAGGCATTACCCCTCAAAAACAAGGAGGGACATCACAGAGTTAAATCAACCTCATTGGGTTTAGCAGATTTGCAAATAACAAATTTACTTACTGTTTTGTAAGTGTCTCAAGGTGAGGAGGAAAAGGCTTTTATGGTCTATTATGCTGGGACAAAATAAAACGGGTTAAGAATAGACTTCTGACGAAGCATGAATTAGTGTAGATTCTGTAACATAAATAAGACAATTTTAATTATTTTGAAGCTAAGATGCACCAGAAACTCAGGGACTACCACAAACAATTTATTTAACTGGTAAAGTTCACTGACTAAGGGCATTTGTAGTGATTCAATAAAATAAGATTGTGCTTTTGGGGAGCTCACAGGAGATAGTCTTACCTCTTGGTGAAAGTCGTCGAGATTTACTGATATTGCCAAAGTAGCTGGAGATCCGAGTCTGAGAAAGGTCCCAGTGCTGGAATGTTTTATGTAAGGACTGTACTGAATGATTTGTTCAGAGGTTTTAATCAGAATGTTTACCATTCTGAGTTTTTTTTTTTTTAAAAAAAGCAGTCAAAGTACAGAGAAAGGGCAGCACAACCTGTCCAGCCACTAAATACTGATTTTCTACCACATTTCTTGTCTGTAGCATATGGCTGGGAGACTGGACACACTTGTAACTATTTCCTGAAATTTGATTTACATGTGTTTGACAAGAGGCTGGTCCTTCTGCAGTTCAAGTTTGACTCTGTGCACTGGAGGGTTCAGTCCTAGAATGTTTCACAGAGCACGACACAGCTGTTTCAATTGGTATTACACGCAGAGGTTTGGCCCAGTGAAACTATTTGGGGATTGTTCTTGATTCAGCATATTTTTGTACCTTGCATGTTCACGCCACTTCCATCTCCATCTCAAGAATAAAGGTTCTTGCATTTTGGACACGCAGGTGTAATTCCCAGCACTGTGCAGTAGAGCTTAGAGATTCAGAGATTTAACTCACTGTGGCCCATACAGGCTGCAACTTACAGGAAGAACAGGGAACATCCTCTGAACTTCTGCATGCAGTAACAGCCCCAAGGAGTGCCTCCTTCCGTGGAGGGGACAAAGGAGAAAGACAGTAGAAATTACCTACAAAGGGAATACTTGCCTGTACTCTTTGGGGTGATCCAGAGCCTCTGACACTTGCAAGGCTTGTTGATGTGCCCTCTGGACAGAGGAGCAGTCCACCTTCCACCCCAACCACATCTCTACGTGAGCCACAGGCAGTGCAGTGGTTAAGCAGTGGCACACCTGAGCCACTGACAGCCTCTTACCCTCACAGAGCAAGGTAATTTGCAACAGTCCAATAGATCTCACCCTGTAAAATTCATAGCAGCTGCGCCCCAGGTGGATCCTCACAAGGTTTTCTGCCTTAGTTAGAGTCTACCACAGAAGTGCTTGCTTGATGAAGCACAGGATTAATGCCTCATTTTTCTGAAGGGATTCTTCAAGCGGAGGAAGTCAAAGTCATCACTGTGCAAAAAAACAGAGTCTCTGTGTAAAGCAAAGCGGTGACAACAAGCTCAACTGCTGACTTGTTACGCTCCAGGAGGAGGCAAAGCTCCTGCAGTTCTGTGCTGACAAGTGAGGCTAGGTCATGATGTCCCCTGCAGGAATTCCAGGCTAATTCACAAGAACTAATGGGAGCAGAGTTGCCCGATTTTGTTACATATGAATGGAG
This sequence comes from Heteronetta atricapilla, assembly GCA_011075105.1. Taxonomy (NCBI): domain Eukaryota; kingdom Metazoa; phylum Chordata; class Aves; order Anseriformes; family Anatidae; genus Heteronetta; species Heteronetta atricapilla. The sequence goes on from CM021736.1 coordinate 3,880,536, forward strand.
ACATACATGTGATGTCGTGGGGATTATGAGTCATTTTTGGCCACGTGGAAAAAGACATTGCCATTTTCAAGAGTTCAACTGATAAGAATTTTGTATAACTGGTGTACGTTATAAAAGCGAAAGAGAATCCAGAAGTAAACAGAGTGGGAATTAGAGGCCACTTTAAGAGTCGTGATCCATCCAGTGGTTTTGGAAATAGCTGGGTTTAAATTTCCACATTTTAAATACTGTCTCAGTGGGACTTAGGTTAAAAACAGAAGCATGTATCCCTGGTAATTATTTTATTTTAGACAATCTAGGCTATTTCCTGAACTGAAACACTACTAATTGAAGCATTATCTCGTTTTCTTTAAAATTATTTTTGAATTTGATGCTGATGTTGATCTAGAGAACCCACAGACCGTCCTATATAATGATTAATTCCACTTTTGAAGATATAAAGTAACAGTATACAGCAGCATATAACAACAACAATCAGCATGTGTATTACCTCGCAGCAATCAAGCCGCAGTGTAATGCCCTGCCATTCTGTGGGGTTTATGGGGTACTGGACTATGGCAGAACAGCGTAACTGGAGTAGTAGGAAAGAAAAAAAAGTTTAAGTTTAAACTGTTGTTAGCAATGAATACTGCTCTCAGTAGGTATTGTAGTTTGAGGTCATAACATCTTAAGAATTAAAACCAACTAAACTGTATCAATCTTTTATTACTTGTATAGTTTATATAAGAAACCTAACATAGGAGAAAGGACTGAAACCACCTCCAGTCATTGAGCCCTACAAAATAAACTGATAATCGGCAGCCTTTCTGGGATGCGAGGGCTGGTAACTTTCGTTTGGCTTTGTTCCCCGAAGAAGTCCAAGGTGGTTCTGACTGGCAACAGCTTGGGCAGTGGCAATGCCAGGAGGGGACAAGATGCGGTTGGCTGGCAGTACCTGAAAAGTAGGTGGAGACAGTTGCGCCACATCGCTGCCTCTCCATCAACAGTGATGTCCTTGGGTCTGCTCCTCAGTGTCTCAGCGCCATTCAAAGCCCACGTGCTGTCCTAGACACCTGTGCTACAGGTTACTAACACCAAACCGTGGGACGCGTACTGCTCGCAGGATTTGTTAGCACTGTTCCGAGCATGCCTGGGGCACTCTGGGAGATGTGTTGCTATCAAAGCCCATTAGTGATTATCCTCTAAAGGAGCAGCAAATTGCATGGCAGGTGAAGGCCTTCCTGCTGGATTACCACATGCAGCTCCCGGGGACTAGATGCACCAGGTTACGTGATGGATTTTATATTGCTAGGGAATTCCTGTAGCCCGCGGATAGAAGCATTTGCCTTCTAGGAGATGCCAGTTATCTGGAAGATTGCTTTAATAGACACTTTTTGCTATTGCTTTTTCTTGAGAAGGAAAAGAGGCAAATGTGAACGTTCAGAGAGTTTTCTTCCTTTTCTTCAAATTATAAAAACAGGAATTCTCCCTAGTATTGTTGTGCACTCAAGTGTCACGTACATATTAAAGCAGACTAGAGCCAAGGTTGTTTTTGTCTTGAGGAAAATCTGTAAACTCTGAGCTGAAGCAAACATAAACAGGACTCTCTCTACTGGATGGGAATTGAGTCTCAGTAGAAGACTCCTCCCTAACCCTCCTTTGCCAGACAAAGCTGGTAGAAAAACAAGGCACTGTACAAGTGTTCACAATTTGTGTTTTCAGTCTGAAGATGAAGTTTAGAATTTTCCAATGTCTTTTCAACTTGTTTTACTGACTATAGGGTAAACAATTAAACATAGTATACAGACTCTAAAGAATAATATATTTTTTAGAGTAACTCCTTCCTATTTTCACATCTTTGCTGAGGTTCTTCACAGTCACAGAAATGCTGCAAGACTAGACTAGCTTTAGAACCATTATTTTTATTGTTGTTATAAAGCCACGTAATGGTTTTAAATGGTAAATAATAAGTTCTTCTACATTTATGTAACGTTATATTCTGTATTATGGGGTTGGGCCTTAACTTTGCTTTAAGTTTTATTGTATAGGCTCTTCAGGCCTTAATTTTCAATCTTTAGTTACCTCGGTATGACTTTGTCTGGGTATGTATTGGGAAAACAACTTCTTTTTTCCACCCTCAAACCATTTTACAATAAGATTCATGTGAAAAATGCAGGAAAGAAAAATTAGACGACTAAGTGCAAAATAGAAGTATAAAATTTATTTAAAACCACCCACAAAGTTCTGTGTAATCAGGAATGATACAATTTGTAATAGTCTTTTTAAAAACTCATGACAAGATTTAAAATATATTTTCAATTACAGTATTCATTTAGCCTTATTCAGTTAGGACAATAAAAAAATGAAAGTTTACGTTCTAAACAGATGAGACACACAAGAAAAATAGAACAGACAATTTCCACAACAACAATTTTTACATGTATGTTTCAATACTAGTATCAACATTTCAATGCATCTTGCTACATAAACATGAAATCATGTACAACAACTGCTTGCACCAAAAAACATAGCTTAATTAGATCTTTCAAGTAACATGCAGTCACAACTCACAAGTCTTCAAGTACTGCTGGTAAGGGTTCCCTTGTCTGCAAAGAAGATTTTAAGGTTCAGTTTCTCAGCTAGTCCAACTCCTCACAGCTCCACCAATCTCGTGAAGCTATGCTCAGTTATACTAGGAAAGAATCAGGCCCCAAATGTTTTTTGAGAAAAGAAGTAATTTTTATACTTTCTCCTGTAAATACTGTGACATAATGAAGTGCTTTTTCTTTCTGATTTTTTTCTCCCTGTACATCATCTTTTGTTTTTGTTTTGTTTTGTTTTAAAGTTATGTTTCAGATCTAAATACAGTAGGTTGGTAACTGGAAATAATCCAAAACCTCAAAGTTGAAAAATAAATATCAAATGCATCCCAAAGAAAGAAAGATAAACAAGGAAAGAGATAGGAAGAAACAGAGAAGGAAAGAAACAAAATAGCCTTTTTTGGCATACTGCTGATCTTTTCTTAAAGTAGGAAAGAATTCATTAGCCGTGTCGTTTTAGTACAGCATGTCCTTAAAATTTTATGTTTTTAAGATAGCAAATTTTGAACAGTATTTATGACCCGGTACAATACTGTCACATTATGAGGAGCTGTCTCTTTTAAACTGAACAAATTATTTTAGAAGAATTAATTGTTAAAGACTGAAATATCTGAAGTTTTTGTGTTGGTTAGAACTGGATTTATTTTAGTTGTATTGGGATATTGGATTTGCTTTTCTTGCCTGCAGTTATTTTTAATTGTGAGGACAAGAGATTCATGAAGTTCAGACACTGCCTTTTGCGTTGCGTGGATTACAGTCCGGCATTCACAAAATTTGTATGGAACCAGTTCTCCTTAGGTTCTGCAGTATCATTGCACTTCAGATTTTTAAGAACGAAAATACAACAATTTTTTACCCAAATCTTTTTGAAAGACAAACATTTAACTGCAATGTTGTGAGGGTATGGGGGGCGGCACTTGATGCTTACAAAAAGCTTCCATAGGCAGCGAGGGAAGCTTTGCATGACTCAGGCATGCAGGGCAGTGCCAGCAGTTTCACTGCTGGGTATCACCACGGTCAGGGCAGTCAGAAAATGTTGGCTTTTAGCTTCGTCTCTCAAAACCTACCCAGTGTGGCAACACTGAATGGAATTCAGTAGATTCTCACAACCCCATTTTATGCAATCAAGTAAAAGGGTTCAAGTAACGATAAAAGGAAATATTTTAAGAAAAACTACCTATGTTTAGAAACAGCATTTCTGACAACTCCATGAGATTTCTGGCCAGGTACCTTGAGGTACAAATCTACGACATTCTCCTTGTAGACTAGGTTGGGAAAAGGACAGCCAATTGAAATGAATACTTAAAGCCGCTTACAAAACAAGGTGGAGGAATTTCTGTTCGATCTGTATTTCTAAGCTAAGAACAATCTAGGTGTTACTGGCCAGTATGCGCAAAATAGGGTTATCATGAAATTGATTCCTGATGGTTGTACACATCAGTCCTTTGGTAAGAATTGCAATTTATACTAATGATCTTTCATACCGTTATCAGTATAATGGGATGCTCCAAACGATGTAAGCTCAGCGGGCATCCATTTACAGCGCCTTTATCCTTCTAATGGGATGCAAAGGACAGCAGTATAAATGAGAATCAGGGCCTTCATTCTTATTTTAAGAAGATTCCCAAACCCTAGACCCTTTTCCATTACAATATAATAAAAATACAGACATACATGTAAAATATTGATCAGATCACAAAACTTTCCACAACAGCATTAAAATGTTCTGTAGCAACAATTGCAATACCGAACATCAAACTAGCAGTTCCCTTGCTCCACTGCAACAGCACTTCTTTGGAATACAGTTCATCTGCTGTAACTGGTAACTCTCTGTAGGTTAGCTGACAAATCTCTCCTCCTTCTTACACGTGCAGTTTTTTGAAGTCTACAACCTGTGTCCTCTCATTTTATGAGGAAAGCTGGTAGGGCGTGCAAAGTGCTAAAATCAGCACTGTCACACCAAACAGAGCAAGTCACCTTCACAAAAGTTATTTAGCACCCCGGTCTTGCACTCACTGCAAGTACACTGTTGGAAGATTCTAGCATTTTAATATAACTACATGTGGAAAATGGCATATATAATGGTCCAGTAGAAAAGAGAGAAGTTGCTGTTGTAGAAGAATTCAGGATACAGCATCAAGAAGCATCTTATATCTTTAAAAGCTGAAGTTACAAGTATGTGGTTAAGCACTGTAAACAATGTTGGGGTGAACTGGGGAACTGGACTGGGAAAAGGATCCTAAAGTCTTTGAGTCTCAGAAAGAGAAAAAACAATGCCAACGCTCCTGTACCCTTTTATAAAAGGCAGTTACTATTATTTTCTGCTCAAGCTCAATCAGTTCCACTTGCTGCTACAGAGGAAGAACCCAAAAAATCCATTGTTCCACTCTTTTTTTCCAAGCAGTCCTGTCAGTTAAGGCATGAACTCGCACAACACTAAGGTTTCTCACAAGGACAAGAACTGATCTCTGCACGGGAATATAACCAGAAGATGTAAGGAAATACTCCTGCTCTTGTAATTATGCAGGGTCTGCAGCATCTGTCATGTCAAAGTCTGAGCAGAGCTGGTAGAGTAACTCAAAGAAGGCACTCCACAGAGATGCTAGCAACAGGAGTCTTCAGCTGTGAGCAAAGGGTCTTTTGTTTAGCTACTTGCAGACAGAAGAACAGAGTGTAACAATTACAGCAAGAGATCTGAGAGTTAACTGGAAAAAATATTTTAAAAGGCAAGAAAATACTGATGAAGAAGGATAATGAAATGTCCTTCTTTCTTGAAATGAAAAACTACCCAGCATTATGGGTTCCATATGAAAGAACAAAAAAAAGAGGAACAAAATGAAAAAATGAGAACTGCCTTATATAGAATGAGAGGTGACAAAGAAACAGATTTTGGGACAGTCACAAAGAGAATAAATTCATATGATATTCCTGAGATGATGAAGGCTGGCTGATCTACACAGAAAGCAGCGACAGCTGTGGGGAGTGTTCACGAGCAGGCTGACATCTCTACTCCTACTGCTGAGCACTGAAGTAGATCTGCGGAGAGACAGGAAGAACTTCTGGAGCAGTTGTAAGCGTCTAAAGCATTCAGCAGCAGGTGAGAATGCGATCTAGTGCCAAGTGTGAAAACAGCTAACCACAACAGATGATCCACAAGGAGACCAAGGAATGAGAAAGCTGCCTGTAGTATTTGGTGTCATCTGTACAGAGCAGAAAGCAACACCTCCTCATCCACACCCGTCAAATTTAACGTCCTTCAGAGAGATAACACAGCAGCACGTTGAGAATTAAGCTGTCTTAATTTAGGAAGCAAGTATGTAAAGGACAATATGAAGCAAACAATTTAGCTCACTCCTCATTTTTGACATGACCAAAAATGTTTTAACAGGGCAATAACAAAATAAATATTAAATCAATTTTCAAACACTTTAGAAAAAATAAGTGACCTATACGCATACCGGTGCCTGCCTGATCAGATACTATGATTAGAAATCCTTGCTCTCTGAAAAAACCTCAAGTATAAATCTCTACATTTTTGCAGCAACATACTGAAGCACCATTGACACAACTTGTGAAAACTAAGTATCAAGGAAGTCCAGAAGAAACTAGAGCCAGTTTCTGTACTGTTTTACTGAGCAGCCACATCCTCAGGACTTCTGACACTGGCCACTCTACTTAATTAAAGAAGGACAAAAATGTATCATGGACTTTAAAAAGTTTTTGTATTTCAAATTACATACACCAAAAAGGGTCAGTGTAAAGAAGCACCCTAGCAACCACAACACGTGTAGAAGGCTGTTTCTGAAGGTCGTTGTACCTTTCACAGCTTTGCCTGTGACTGTCTACACAGATTAAAGAGAGTGACCAGCTCTCTCACCCTCTCGTTTGTTTTGTTGTTCCTTAAAAAAGCCAATACACTGTGACACAGTGGCACATCCTTACTGGTTAGAAACAACGCTGTAGCGCAGACATTGCAGTGCAGTACCGCGGTGTCACAATCATCCATGGAAACTTTCTCTGCAATTTAATTTTACGGAAAGATATTTCTCTGCACTTTCTCCTGAAAGTCAGATCACCTGATGAAAGTAAGAAAGGCAGACTGTATTTCTACATGTGATTGGACTGTTCCTTGTCTCTAATTATTTAAGATCAGATGACAGAAAGTTTCATAGGGCACAGCTGGACAGATGCTTTTCAGACATGAGAAATACAACGTCAACAGTGTTATGGAAGATACGTCACAAAGACCTTACTTTGAATACAACTGCTCTGACGTACAGGAAGTGTGAAGTAGACATGCAGTTTAGCTTTTTGTAATATCTGAGGATATGGTTATTTCCTATAGGGTAGGAATAAGGAGACATTTCTTCTCAGAAAGAGTAGTCAGGCATTGGAACAGGTTGCTCAGGAAGAGGTGGCATCGTTGTCCCTGGAAAGGTTGGACCTGGTGCTTAGGGACATGGTTTAGTGGGTGATACTGGTGGTAGGGGGATGGTTGGACCAGATGATCTGAAAGGTCTTTTACAACCTTAATGATTCGATGAACTTACATGAACTAAAAGTTACAGGATTTCCATGGGAAAAAAAAGGGCATCATCATATAGTTATAAATTATAAAGCTGATGACTGATAAATGAGCTAACTTCACAGAGAGAAATTTCACAGGAAATGAAAGGGCGAGATTGAACCTTACATTTTAAATATAAAGTAATGAAGATGCAGTTTGCTAGCATGTTTCAATTAAATTTTGTCATTGAACAACCTATCAAATAAAAAAAAAAAACCTCCAAAAACAACCTGTCAACTTAAGCCTGAATCGGGCCTGAAGGAGACCTGCCTGTATGCCTGCAACTTGACGTGAAGGTATGATGTCTCTCTACACACCACTAATCACTTCTTGTCATACAAACAATGTAACCTCTGCACTTAACCAAAAGTACATTGATCCCAAATCTTTCTGTGTATGTCCTTGCAAGACTTAACTGTAGTACTGTTGCAAGGGTCTGAGTCAGCACGGGCTTTGGTCAACTGTATCCATATCCGTCCAGTTAAATATGAAAATTGCATAAAAGCTTGATAAACGAGCACATTGCAGTCAACAGGGCTGCAGCAATGTAAACAGGACCCAAATTTAACCCACCAAATTTAGTGTAATACTGCAATGATACTAAAAGCATCTTTTTTAAAAAAACACAAATGGTTGTATGTTACAAATGAGCTTTAGTTCTAACGAATGCGTCACTTGCCCATGCTTACAATGAAACGTTGTGTAAGATACTACAATTATTTCCTGTTCTAAGTGTAGAGAGGTGCTGTCAGGTAAGATAAAGACTTTTACCAGCAGTTTTCCTAAGTAAAAGAGTTAGCTCAGAAAGTTCTTACAAAAAGCAGAACTGCATACAACTGTTAGAGCTAGAAGGTCACAAGTATTTGTAAGTTCTTTCAAAGCTTTTTGGATCTTGTGACTAAAATTTTTATAGAAATAATTTTTGCTACTTTCAGTAATACACGATAGCCTGTTAGTAACATGGAGAAACTCTACGGGTCAAATTCAGTATGGAATTGGGCACAGCTGCATAACCCCAAGGGGGCTCAGGGACTCACAGAACTGGCTCCTGCAGAAGGTGCTACATTTTCCCTCCTTCACAGTGACAGAGGAGCGGTGGTGCCGGACCCAGTGGAGAAAGGGGTAAGAGACATCTCTTCCGGAACATCAAAGGTGTCCCGTGTTGGGCCTTTGTTAAGGGATAAAAGCAAACTACGCAAGTGGTGGTGTGGGCTGCAAAGGAAAGCAACACACCCGCAGATGTACAAATCTTGAGACCACTACTGTTATAAAATGATAACCTTACTCAAAAAAACACAATTTGTGTACAAGACTGATAAATACTCTGAAATGTTACCATAAATAGCACACAGTTGTAAAAACAGTAAAAGGTTGCATTTTCTATACTGCAGTACAGCAACAGAAAATATTAGCTTCCCACATCACAACGTGCCGTGTGCCACAGCAGTAACCAGCAGCGGCCAGCTCACCTGCCTGTTAGATACACACTGAGTAGTTATGTTAAAAGAGCACCTATTGGATAGACAATATATTTTCTCATATAAGTAATCTTAATAAAGTAGTAGCTCTGAGCTTTAGCACCTATCAGTTAATAGCATTACTCTTATGTTAAGATAAGCTTTTCTCTTAAAATTGCCTTTTCAGATAAGGTAGACCTGGACTTGCTGAAAGTCTACTGGTGCAGTCACTGGAGCAGTGACTTGCCAGGAGCTAGGTTTGGAGGTATCCTTTCAGATCCACCTTTCCGTTTCTCACTTCTTTGAGGGAAGCTGCTGGTTTTTAAATAGAACATTTTCACCTTGAGGTTTCTAACCACACAGAAGTAAAATCTGGACATTTACAGGGGAAGATTCAAGTGAAACTGATCCACTGTAACGATCTGAACATTTCTAAAGGTAGAGATGGCTCTAACGTTACTTTGCGTAGAAAACTTGTTACTCATATGGGAGTGCTGAATGGTATTTTCAATTTGTATGACACAACCCAAAGCTATCAGCATTGCCAGTGAAACCAAGAAACTCATCTTTTCTGCAAATGGTCGATCGTGGTGTCGGACAAGGGTTTTCAGATAGCAAATACATGAATGGAATAGCTAGAGAACGTACAGTACTACTTACTGTAGGAACAGCTGGAGTTCTTACTAGTCTTAGGCTCACCAAAAATATACAAGTTTCAAAATGGAAATCTAAGGCACACAAAATACCATAATGATTTGATGTATACTGTATATTACGTAGTCAAGAAGCATAAAACTGCTGGTACAAAATGATGGCATAATATTGTTTTTGTTTTATTATTATTTACAATCCCTTCATATCCTCTATTTGAACTAATATTAAGCTTTGAACTAAGATTTGCAGCATACCCGGTTTTTACAAATTTTACTTAAAATAGGTAAGATACAAAGAACGGGTTCAATTCGGCCATCCTCTGACATCAACATTTTTGTTAATTTCGACAGGAATCTGTGGAATTGAACCCAAGGTCATTACATAGTGATTGCTACTTCAGACCTTGCTCCCGCAAACACTAGGTGTGTATCCATTAGTACAGGAACAGTCTCATTGATCAACGGCCGTATTGAAGTATTTGTAGCACCAAGGTCCTAACTGGCACTATGTGTTCAAAATACCATTTATGTACTTTTCGTACCAAAACTGTAGATAGAGCATTTACAGTTCAACTTTTCAAGGAAAAAGCACCTTGTCTAGGATTTAAATAAAGCAGATCTAGATAATTCATATTCCTCTGTTACAGCACCACTACATTATAATATTATCAAGTATATTATTAGTATATTTTCCCACTGGAAAACTCTAACCTCGTTATGCCTATGGGTTACCCAGCCGGGGAGGACTCCGAGGCAGAATTAAGGTACAGCTTCGCCTCTGGGGCCTGATCCTGCAGCTCTCAATCACGACAGGAGTCCTGGCTTGAGTGGTGCTCCTGGCTCTGACTGGGCAGGTATGGCTACGCAGAACTGTTCTCATGGAGGAAGTTGCAGGATGAGGTCAGTCCTTAGCTAACGTTGTCATTTGGTAATTTGTTTAAATAAATAAGGTTAAAAAGGAAATACATAGGAGAGGAGAATCAGAAAGAAGAGTGGGATGCTACAGCATTTAAAAACAATGGAGTGTCTGTTTTTCCTCTGGTCCAGCGAATACTCATTTCATGATATGTCACTTTTTCAACAAAAATGGAGAACATAAATTTCATATGTTTGGAAGGAAGAATACAACCCTTTCTACATGAAATGTAGAAATCACTTAAAAATTTACAAAGCATTTTTGTAAAAAACTGAACTTAGAAAGCTGATGAACGTTATATATGGGTTCTTCTTAAGGAAAAATTTGCTGTTAAGTATTAGAAATTTCATTCTTTTCCAACGCTTCCTTTGTATTTTCCTCAAATTAATATTTTTTGTTTCAGAATAGAATAAGGCAACTCTAGGGGGTATTTTTTATCCCAAAACAATCCTACCCCTGAGGCATTAGGAACATTTGGTTGTCGTGTTAACTTATAATGCTCCAAACGAATGAGACTTATGCACTTATTGCTCAAAGAAATCATAACATATGCTGCCTTAAAAAAAAAAAACACAATAAAAATCTTAACTCCCCAATAGCAACGCACATATTGATGTCTCCTAATTTCATGTTTGTACACTCTCTTTCAAATAATAAAGTGTTTCCGTATTTCATAACTGTTGTTTATATGTAACAAAATCTTCCATGAAAAAGGGCAAGTCTAAAAACAATCACATGCTATTAGCATACATACTGCAGCTGTAACAATATGGAACTCTACACAGCAAGAATAAAATGATTTCTTCTGTAGAGTATGCACAAACCTTAGACAATATGATCCTTATACTATACTATTTCAAGTTAATTTTAAAAATAGAAAGTGCTTTTAAAATATATATATACAGCTTAAAAACAACTTCCATCCATCATTGCCAATAACTTCATTTCATACGTAATGACAAATCTAGAGGAAAAAAAATCATTGGTTTTCTAAAAGATTTATCTGTAATTTGGACTATATAGCAATGGTTGGAAGTTGTTAAAGCAATGGCACCATGAAGTAATAATTCAGCTTATTTATTTTAAATGTTTGATGTGGTTAAGCACCAAGAGCTGTGTAGAGCTATTACTGTAATAACTTGATTTAACACCATAAAATGTGAACCTGTTAAAATCCCTATAAATGATTTCTGTAGTAAACAGACTTGATTTAAAGCACCAAAATATAAATTCCTAAAGGTAATAAACTGAATGATTTCAATCAAGGTTAATAACCTAAACAAAATCTTTTTTAGAATGTATTAAAACTATACAACTTTTTTTTTTTTTTTTTGCTTAAAATGTGCTTGAGCACCACCAAATGTTAAAGTCACAGTTTAAGAAGAAACCCCCCCCACATTTTTTTTTTTTACCTCAGCCTTAAAATGGTTGAGATGAGCAAATAGTAAACGACACGAGACTTGTTCTTTAACAGCACCTTAAAGAAACACTGTGTAATGCTGCACCAAGAGGAGGCATTCGATACTAAAACCTATGCCCAATGGTTGTAAGGCCCTGCAACTCGTGTAAGGGCGTAAGAAGATACTGTTATTACGTTATCTTTAGTTACTGTTAATGCTCTGCGTGATGGAATTTGGTTGAACTCATTGTCTTCGTAAAAAATCTCTCTGTTTTCACTTGTTTGCTTTGTTTTCCTGCTGCTGGAGTTCAGTTCAGTATTCTCTGTTCCTAATCGTTCTGCTTCTTTTTCTTTTTCCTTTGCCCTCTCAGCCATCTTTGCTTCCCACATGGCTAACCCATGTTTTGGCTCATTTAAATTTTTGTGTTGGTAGAAAACTAAGGAAATCCGTGTGGGATGATTGCGGTTGGGTTTTTTAATAGGTGTGGTAGCATGGAGTTCACGTCTTGCACATTCAATTAAGATAGAACCATGAGAAGGTGCCACAGCAACGCCGCCAATGTCATCATCCAAAAAATTGTGCTCGCTGTCTGACCACAGTTCCTCAGCTTTTTCTTCAGAATCAGTCGGTTGTCCCAGTGCACTGTTTTGCTTTTCGTCAGCACAGTCAAAATCACACATCTGTTCTCGAAGGGAGCCACCCTTCTCCATTGGGCACCCGTGGGAACAGTCAGCTTCGTTTCCAACTGCGTCCCTTGCTGGAGAGCTCTGCGGTACTGACAGATCGCAAGAGCTGATCATCTGCGAAGAAGGAGAATTGTCTAACTGAGGCTGACAACTCTGCTTGTCTGGCTGATGTTCAAGTATACTGGGCAGGGGGTCTTTATGGGCTGGGGGGCCTGGAGCAGTGACCTCTGGAAGAATTGGTGGCACACCATTCATCTTATCATTCAGCAAAATTCCAGTATAATCTTTGACCGACACATCAAAGTTCTTACAATTAATATAAGGTGTCACGTGAGGTTGCTTACTACTGCATTCAAAATACCCGTAGGGAACTGAAAAATCTTGTTGAATATTAGTCACTGCTGTTAGGCCAGGCTTATGCGCTAACGATGAATAAGGATGTAAACTATCCACCTTGAAAGGGGGGGAAGCCGTGTACTGTTTTAATAAGGAGCAATTTTTAGTAGTGTTTGAAGTATGTTTCATGGCATAGAGGTGATCGGAAGTCTCCATTTTTATTCCAGGTTTTAAAGCATCTGTTTTGTTCCCTAAAAGAAATGCACACCAAAGCGTAAGTTACTTTTCCTCGGTTAATAAAACATACCTTTTACGGTATTTTCATACATGCTTGCTAATAGGAAAGATGTAAATGATGACTACAAAGTTTTCAACACGGTAATTTTTAACTTTCTAGGAGTATCTGTATGACAAACTACATGCATCATTACCTTGCTGAATTACTGCCTTAATCTTTTCCCGTCAGACTGCTGGAATATAAAACAGAAAGGCGCTTCACGGAGGGATGAAAAAGCAGATCAAATAAGCACTCAGACAGCCCAGTTGCACACAAGTGCTTCCCAGCAGCTGCCTGCCTGCACGGTCCAGCAGGAAGCACTGTGTAAAACATTTTTAGGTAACTGCCAAAATTTAGTCTGTCTGAAATTAAGCCTGTGAAACAACCCTAATCCTTTATCACCTTACCCCAAATTACGACAGAAGGAAAAGGCGTGTTTACAGATCCTGTCCCTTGCAGAGAGAAAGTACAATTTGTGCATTAGCAAGTAACTGCTCAGAATTAAAAAAGGATCTGGCAACGTACTCGAGGTAAATTCAAACTGCTACATGTGACTTGCTCTGTCTCGCACCTAATTGGCAAACACCAGATATTTCAAATCTTTTGGGGGATTACTTGTTCAGTTTATGTCAGCTCCCAATTTCTAGTCCTGGCACACTGCAGTTGTGCTCATTTGTAGAATAAAACTGCTCTCTCCTCAAATGACTTGTTCTGGTCACAAGTAAGTTTTCATCCAGAGTCTGTAAGAGTAATGGGAAATAATGCCGTTGACTTCGATGGACTTTGCATCATGCCCTAAAACTGCTTTACATCTGTTTGCTGGCAAGCTAGTACAACACAGAGTTCTTCCGTATCCTCACAAAGGACCGTCTCTGTCACTGCTGTTTCTTTGTTCCATAAAAACACAGAATGTCTAACTGGTTTACCGAATATAGAAGAACTATTCTCTCTTCTATTAATTTATAAATAGTGATGGATTAAAAAACATTCTTTCAATGTGCTTTCAGGAATGAGGAAAAAAAGCACAATACATTTAGCATACAAATACTGAAACTGAGGGGTGACATAAGGAAACCGCATGCATTCTTTTAAGGACCTTTTTATGAAAACAAACTCAAAGCATTCAATTTAATTAAGAAAAAACCCTACACTGAAATTGTATTTAAGAGCTTTAAGTTGAAATCAACATTTTCTCTATAGGGTATATTCACATTAGAAAGATACAAAACCAGATGTGTTCTGGTAATACATGGAATTGCACATTCCTCTGAAATTAATATTGAACAAAAGTCAGGGTCAATGTTTTGATTAGGAGGAAAATATTACAGATGTTAAGAAACAGAAGTAAATTCAAATATATGGGTAGAAGAAAATGAGTAATGGCTCTGATAAAGTGGCATCACGTCCCGGGACTACCACCTCCTGTTCAAACAGAGTGCAGCCCCACTGGGATCTGCTGGCTGCAGTACTGCTGTGCTGCAGGCAGCCCAGAGACTGGCTCCGGGGTGGTGGTTCATCTCCACTTCTATCCAATACAGGCCAAGAGGAATTGCCAGTATTTATGGAGAGAAAAAATAACGTTTCCATCTCTAAAGTTTATTTGTCCAGAATAATGGGCTTCATGATGAAACTATGTAAAGATGCATTTTAATGTGTATTTTGTAACAATTCAGGATTTCAATGGCTCTCAACATTAGCACAAACGTAAAAATTAACTGTTGTGCTGCGTGGTATTGACAAGAGGTGTGTGACAAATGCACCCTATTTAATATATGGTGTTTCTACAAAACACTTGGCTCAATTAGGAATCTAGCCAAGTCATCACATACGCCTACTCTACCAAGCAGACCTAAGCTGTCTTCAGCACCCTAAAGGTCCTCCTCACCATCATCTCTGCCGCTAGGTACAAACGGAAGATAGTCCTGTTTTAGCACTTTGCAATTTCCAGCTCTCCATAAGCTGCAGACATAGCAGGTTAGAGGAGTCTCTCAAGGCTTACAGGCTTTCCAGCTGGGGATACAGTAATGGCTTTGAAATGATGGTCAAAGTCTCTTTCAAAAGAAGATCACGAACAATGGACAACAGCCAACAGTCAGCCTTGTGACTCCTTCAGAATCCCCCCAGTCTACTCCAAAGAGCGTTAGCCTCACATGGTCTAAAACCTGACTGAATATACAATGCTTATCTCATCTAATTGCACATTCTCCTTATTCTTTTTAAGATTTAAAAAGCAAAACCAATGCTCTGAACTCTTGTCCTCATCAGTAAATTGAGTACATTACAGATACCATTTATCAATATTTTTCCTTTCCAGTAAACATAAGCTCGTATTTTATTGTTACATTAGTAGAAAATTTAACAGCAGTACCTGATATGCTTACAGTAGCTGTAGCAGAACTCTCTTTACTCACTGCTTACCTATAGAGTTGGTATTGTTCTTCTCTCCCCCAATAAGTTCCTCTGTACTTTGTTTCCATTACCTATTACACAAACCTTTCTGGTTTTTATGTTTAAATGGTATGAGCAGATCTGATGGCCACTATTAACATGAAAGGATACTCATTTAAATAATTGTTTCCTCCAGTTCACCGTCAGGAATGATGGCTACTGGATAGTCTAATTTCGACTCCTCTCTTCCACAGGCCATTTGATTTTATTCTGATGTTGAGTCTCGTAATCTTTGTCAGATTAACATTATTAATTTCTCAGGACTAAAATCATACCTACAACTGGCAAAATTGAAAGAACCAACCAAGGACTGATCCCTTATTACAGCAGAAAGTAGTATGTACATGTTAATACTGTAATTTCTTAAATTCATAATCCACGGATCTCTGTGTTTTTGGCAAGGGGCAGGGCAGAGGCCGTTACGGTGACACTCAGCCATTGCACTCTGTGACTACAGGAAACACACACAGTGTGCATAAATGCTTTGAGTTACTAATCTTGGCCAGCTGCAGCAATGTGCCATCTGCAGATTTGGGCTTACTATGCTGACAGTTTTTTGAGTCAGAAAGAACGGCATAAACTCGACATGTTGCACTTGCAGAATCTCAAGGGAATTCCACTATCAACATTTGCACGATAGAGGCTGAACCTTTATGACAGAAAGACAATGGTTTCATCCAACTCTTTTCATCTTTGAAAAACTTTCTCACTCTTAAGGGTATTTCTTCATCACTCTGAGTTATTTTTATCAGCAGCTCTTTTAGACTGTATTACCTAATTACTTAAAGTCAAGATCAATCATTTAAGTTGACTGGTTTACACAGTTATTTTATTATTCTTGCATGTTTAAGGTAATAATGATAAAGTCTTAGATTTCCAAAGCATACAGCACAACTCTGGATAGCATACCATTTGTTAAAGGCATGGCTTTCAAATTCAGAAGCCATGCCTGTTTTTAATGACAAGGTCATGCTCAGGTAGACAGTTCCTAACTATTTCCGTGTTTCAAAACAACTTCACAGTGAGATCAAACGATTTCAGAATTCCTTCCCAAGCCAGAGTCCTCGAATCCTTCCAGGACTTGCAGTCCACCCGAATCATGATGGAAGTTATTAATCATCGCTTTGGAGTTATTGTTGGACGTTGTCCTCAGCCTGAGGAGTCCTTTTATATTTGTTTCAGAGCCTGGACTGTCTCCCAAACTTACATGCAGATTAACTCTGGCTGTCTAATTTCCTAGTAGTGCAATAATTCTTTTCTTATTTCACCCTGCTATTCACAAAGTTTTATTTGTTGCCTTGTCTCATCTGAGAGAAACGTACTCAGGTTGATGAGTACAAATTACAGATGTGTCAAATAGATTCTCATTTGCAGTGCTTTTTTCTTCCCCAGAACATATCCACATTTAATTTTTGTTCCTCAAGTGAAATCTATCACATGTACCTGGATTTCCTTCATGAATTAACATTCAAAATTGCAGCAGGTTGGCTAAATTCCCCCTTTTCTTCCCCAGAGCCAGACAGGCTATGCTTTTTATTTTTCTCCTTTCTAATCACAGAATCTACTCTGGGGCTTCCTCCTCATCTTCCTTCTTTTCTACTTTTCATTACTGAGAAGTCCCAGAGAAGAGTTTTATTGTCCCAAAATACTTGTTCAAAACCTGACCCCAGTCAGGTAAAATAGCAGGAATCAAAAGCAACTCCGCACAGCTCAGCCAGGTACCGACTCTGTGCTGCACAAGCACACATGGTTGCAGAGGACTGAGGCCAGTGCAATCTCCCTGTAACGCAGAAAGCACACCTTTCACTTAGCTGCTGTCAGATCCCATCTCTCACACCCTCCCCGACAGCATTTCAAAGAATTTGAGAAGTACTGTTTTATTTGATAAAACCTTGCCTTTTATTTTTTTTTGGCAAGTCTCTTGCTCTGCTGCAGTATCTGTGTCGCTAAGTGTTAGAAGGAAATCATCATCAGCTCACTGTCAGAAAGCCATTGTCTCTCATACAAAGTAGGTAATGGTTCTTGTACTTTAAAATGATACAAAATAATGCCCATTGTTTAAATTCCTACCATTTCAAGATGCTCTTATCACCATTATTTATCAGAATACAGGAGCCTGAAAACATTTCACTGGTGCATTAACATTACTTACGATTATGAAAACACCACCACAAACTTATTGTTGCGTTAGCACCTGTCTTCTGTGCCAAGAGAGAATGCTGACTACACTGTCTTGGTCATTAGCTCCTAAAATGTGGGGTAGGGGAGTATGTTCTAAAAATGAGTATTAAGGAGCTTTTCCTTCCCCTCAGATGGGTAGGACACAACACAGTGTCAGACAGGACCAGTAGAATTTAATGAGCATCACTCACCTAAACAATGCAACGTGTTGCTCAGATTTTCTGGTGCTTCGGTTTTCAGCTTTACTGGTGTTGAGTACTTTTTGTCTATTAATGGCTGCTTTTCGGTTGGGGTCCTCCTTGTGTCAGGTTTCTTTTTCTTTGTAGCTCTAAGAGGCTCAGCTAACATTCGTACTTCTCTGGGAAATGCTGTGAGCACCTGTATGGCTCCGGCTTTTATCTTAGCTTCCAATCCTTCCTCGGTGCCGAATTCATCTGTTTGTGAGATTTTGTAGAGAGGTAACACGTGGAGCTGTTCATCACTTGGAATCACCCCCACTCTCCGGTTATCTTCCTTTGTTAATGTACACACCTGGGAGGAACAGGACCATTTACAAATACAACCAGAACACAAGCGTTATTTAAATATTTAGGCATTTATCTTGGACTTCGTTGTTTTCCTGTATTTTATAGTCTCAGTGCTATCGGTTTTCAAATGTAGACATCTGACACGTAATTTCTTTGATTTATGGTGATGAAGAATTACTGGTACGTGAAGAATAAGGTGAAGGCATGTGTTTTGGACAGGAAAAATTGAGCTTTGTGCCAGCTCACGCTATCCACAAACACATGCCAAACTCACTAAACAGGCTGAGCTGTAAGTACACTAGAAATTCCTAAGTATTTTTTTAAATATGTATTTGATGTTCAGGTTCATTTTTAAGGGCTAAATACAAAACAAACAAACAAACAAACCCAACCATCGATTCAACAAGAAGTTTGTAAGACATGGAACTATTTTGTTGTTGTTGTTGTTTGGCAAATGAAGTTATCTGTATCTGAAGCTGCTCTGTATTTTCAGGAAATCTCAGCTGTAACTCTCTTTCTGACTCTAAGTCTCTATACACACACTTTCTTAAGTTAACACCCCTCCCCAACTCCGCCTGCTGTAACGAAGTCAGTCACGAGACCCAACAAATATTTGGTTTCTCTCATGCCATTGACCTACTTTCTCTCATTAAATTATGTGTTGCCAAGAGGAGAAGGCTGGCTAGATCCAGTTTGATAAGAAATGTGAATAAATATCCAAAGCTATTGCAACAGTTTTCTTATTAGTTATTCCAAATCACTGCTGAACCTTCGCAGTACTTATGACTTCCAGCATGTCTAGAGTTCCAGCTGTTATTAATATTAAACCTTCACCTTAAAAGAAGAGCTAAAAACACATGCTTGTTTCCTAGGGACAAAAAAAACACAGAACAAAACAAAAACCACAGACACACACAAAACATTCTTAAAAACAGAGGAGCAAACCACATCTAACTGGTTTCATTCTGTGCTTTCCAAGGGATGGCGACAGTTTTACACATTTGAGCAAGTGTTCAAATAAACCACACATGAAGTTTCATTCATTAAATTCACAGGAGAATGCTGTTTTTCACAATATACCACGTTACTAGAAAGCCATGCATTAATACCATGGCACGGGTAAGCTTCTATTTCACGGGGAGTTGCTAACTACACACACAAAGGAATCTGAGCACCATCCAAGGAGGAGATGATACTCCCTAAATGAGGGCATTCTCTTTCCGTCATTGTGTAGGTCGAATTTGATGCATATCACCAGTTAATTCAGTTTTCCAGAATCTTGTCACCATGCCTAACATTCTGGGGGAGAATAATAATAATAATAATATAATGTAGGAAAAACATTTATTTTGTAGCATAGCTTTCACATAAAAGCATCACAGATTTATTTCCAGAATAACAGAATTACAGAATCACAAACTAAAAATCCTAAATGAGTAAGATGGTGGTTAAGGCTTTATAAATAGCTGTATGCAAAGCTTGACAGTTGCAGAGCAGCAAGAGGAGAAAATTTGAGGGGCAGAGACAAAGGAGAAGAGCTTTTCAGGTGGCATTTTAAAAGGATCAAGAGAAGGGCTCTTCAGAAGAAAAGGTGAAAGGGCAAGTAGAAGCTGACGAGTAGCATTTACTGATGTGCTTGCTCCATGCGCACTTACCTCCACCGGGCAGCCTTTGGACTACGGGGAAGATTTAGAAAAAACAAGTTGTTCCATGAGCAGCAAATGACGCCTGGTTTCCTACGGACTTGTCCATCCCCACGCTCCCACGTGCCCAGTCCCAGCACCATTATCCCTGCCCCCATCACACCTTGCTGCCACCTCCGCTGGGCACCAGCCCGCAGGAAGCGGGGCCCGGCTGAAGCTCGGCGCCTCCAGCGTGGATTAACCAGGAGCTGCAGCTGGAGCTGACCTGGGTCTGTCTCCCCCGCTCAGCAGTGGGCTTTCACCAAGCTTGGAACAAGAGGTTAAAGGCTCCAAGACAAGTTTCTGCGGAGTTCAGTGGAATCTGGTTGAAATACGCCAGCAGATTCCCAATTATTCAGGAAGGGGAGATAGAGTAGGACATACAGAGAGCACAATTACACAGGGCTCAGCACATCCTCCCCTTCTAAATTAAAAAAAATAAATAAATACAGAAATAAAATAAGCATGGAGGCACCTAGCTCCCATTTGCTTTCATTAGACACTGCATCATTCTCACTAGCTGTTAAAAATATTCTGCCCAACCTCTGTCTGGACCCATACGCTAGTCTGAAAAAAAAGGTCTAAAACCTGAAGATTCAATCTACAATCTTTGAAAATCAAAACCCAGACCCAATGTACAGTTCTGCATTTCCAGGCATTTCATCAGATATGTTCATAGAAATCGTATCTTACACAGTTATTAGATTTATTCTTTCCCATAAAGAGATTTTCTCTTAAAAATGTATTACTTTTAGTAATCTTTTCATCTGACTTATAATTAGGCAAGGATAGATTAGCTCTGTATTTTTGCAATGCTTGACCCAGGGGGAAGCATATGAGCAGACAGGAAACAAAACAAAACTCCTATCAGGTGAAAGAGTGTTTAACTGTAGGCAGAAACAAGTATTTGACAGTATCACAAAAGCAACATCCTCTTTAAAACAAGGAAGTCAAAGAACTCTTTGGAGGAACTTAGGAAGATAATGGCTGTAGGACTCTGGCAGAACTATGTAGAAGGTATAGTCACCTCCAGTACACAATATATTAAATACTCAAATGAGAGAAGAATGAAGAAAATTCTAAATTGTCCAGGAAAAAAAAAAAATACCTAAATACCCTTAATACACTTAAAGCCTAAATACCGTAACAGCAAATTTGATATGTATTATTTCTCAAGGTCATTGTTTCCCCATAATATGTTTCATTATAAAAGGAAGAATCCAACTGCAAGTGGTCACTGAGAAGTTAATGTTAGCAGGAAAACAGTTTTAAATTTAGATTTTAAATTTAAATAAAATAAGGCCCTACAGATGAGCTGGCAATTTAGAGCTGAAGCAGAGTAATCCACCAAATGTGAAGGAACCGTTTCAAAAGCCCCTCCAATACTGAAATCTGTGCAAAATATTCCATGAGGAAACTTAAACAGAAGCTACAGCTGAGAAGTTAAAAGCATTTTCCATTGGTTGTGATACTGGGTGCAAATGGACCAGAATTAAAACTGAACATGAGGAAATCATGGACTCTGTTAATTAAACCCCACTTACGCAGTGAAACTACGTATCCTACACTCGGTGTTTTTTCCAGAACATGCAGCTAAATCATCCAGGATGCCGGAAAGCCAAAAAAAATATTGGCCAGGTGGTTTGTTTAGGTTTCTGTGTGCCTGGTGATCAAAACCATTGCCTATTCTGGGTTTAGTGATGTCATGGTAAAACTTGCATATTCATGAAACGTTTCTCCCCCCTTTTCATTGAAAGGCACCCATGAGCTCAGTGACACGCCCTACACATCTGTAGCCACGCAACTGTGAATGAATTATTCTGGGACACTTTCATCTGCCTTTGGCCTCCTGAACTTCACAAGATGTAGCCTTTTGCTCCACGATGTAAGAACAGATGTTTTAAGTTCAAGATGCAGCACAGCAGTCAAACAGCATTTTTAGCCTTGGAGGATGAAATCAGATTTCCTATGCTCATCATCCCTGTGCAGATGGAATGGAGAGAAGGTGCCACGTGGGACTCCGAGATGCTGCGCCATCACTTTACCATTACAAATACAAACGACTTTGCTTTCTTTTCTCTTGCAGCTGAGAAACAGTGCTGTTCTGTTGGCCTGTTATAACCTGAATGAGTTTGCATACGTCTGCAAGGCCGAGAAGGGAGTCCCAGACATTCTTCCTTTTGATCGCTTGAGGTTCAACTAACATTGCCTTCTCCTGGATACACCCACCTCAGGTGTCATTTTCATGCTGCATGCTGTAACATGGGTGCAGTGCACAAACCACTGTCTGGGAACTCACGGATTACTGGTGAACTTCTGGTATTTCTCCATTTTCACAATATAAATACCAAAAATCCTTTGGTTAAGGTGCTGTTTTATCTTTTCTCCGATTTGCTATAATCTGAACCTCCAGCTTAAGCATCTAAGAACTTCTGGAGCTCACAAAGAAGTCGTGGACATGACCCCAAATGCACTCTTCAAGTATTTGCAGACATATTCTGTTATTTATTGCAAAGGTCTGAACATACATATGCAGTGGTAGCTTGATGAGCTGTAACTACAGACATACAGTAAGTTACGGGAAGAGCAGAGGATCTTTAAAAAAATTATAAGGAGGAAAAAAATCAGGAAGTTTGTTGATGGATTGCTTATTGACACTAACTACTTAGTTCTGCTGCCAGTAATTTTACATTGCAGCTGCCCTTGAAGCATAGATGTAAGCACAGATGTATCTTCCTCCCCTTCCTCCCACAGTGCCTGCTACAGACCGTGCAGCTCCACCACTTCTCTCTCACCTTCCTCCACCCCAGCAAAAACACGGTGAGCAGCACCCAGAGACATGGCACACAGCTAGTAGGGTCACCATCCACCAGGTTGTTCTAGCTGCTGTGAAACCCCTTAATTCAGTGATTTAAATGGATTCACACAGGTGTCAAGAGCGTGATCCTTTGCAGCCAAGCCACTGAAGAAACAGGAATACTTACATTTCACAGAATCCATTAATAGCTGTAAAGCTTTTATTTACATGCTGCTCATTTACAGTCTAGCTTCACATCGACAAGGAACACTGCACCCTAGCACTGTGTTGCAACATACAGCAACGGCCCTTAGTACAACATTAAAAGATGACAAAAGAATCTGAGTAAAAATTGATATTTATTGACTTCAAGGTTCTTCAAAAATTCAATCCATAGGCAGAAATTACTTTTGCTTCTTTCAGATAAACATGTTAGTTTACACCTCTGTAGAAATGCCAAGTGTTTTCATTCTATTACAGGGACAAATAGGGAATATTCGCTTTTGTCTTCAGCTTTTCTGTCAAAATGCATTTCTGCAAAATTTTCAGATTTTGATAGCCAGGAAAGGTTTTCAGCAAATCAAATGTTCTAGGGTAAATCTTGCTTTTTCTAAGTTAAAATGTACTATTCTACCTTGTATCTACAAAAGATGTTTCCAAAACTTTTTCTCCTCCCCTGCTAACAAAAATGACAGTCATTTATTTTCAGAAACACATACAAGTAATTCCCTTTATCATCAAAACGTGTATCTGGAAAAATACAGGAATGCTTTTCTGAAGTTCTGGCAGGGACAGAGAAAGGAAATTGTTCTTCACAGCTGAATAGATACAATATTCTTTTAAATATACAGTAAATTCCCTACTTGTCCTTAAGCTCATTTAGGGCTTTGCTGAACTCATATCTGGGTCTGATTTAAATCATTTTTTTAAAAATCTGGTTTTGTGGTAAAAGTGATTCACCAACAACTAAAGGGAGAAATGAAAATGTGTCACTCACGCCATAACTAGTGGTGATAGAGCTGGCAGCATTTTATAAATACCATCTTGTAAAGTATTTATTTATTTCAACCTTTTTAGTCTAGAGGAACTTCAGGTTTTAAAAACGAACATTTTGTGTCTGGGTAAGAAGGAAGAGAAGCAATCTTACCCACACCAACGATGAGCAAGATGACAAGTATGTTCTGTACAAATTTTAAAAGCGTAAGTTGTGATTATCATTAAAAAATCAAATAAAGGAAACAAGAAAAAAATGTAAATCAACTTGCATGCCTTTGAGATTTAAAAAGCCGGGCAAGTCACCCCCATTCTGTTTAGGAGCACGTTATCAGAAAACAATCATCTGTATGAAAACTGACAGTCACCTCAGCTAGGTGTAATACTTGCACACACTGCATTTTGCATACAGAATATGTCAAAGGTAAGGTGCAAATGCCTCCATCATTGCCAGCAGTGACCTGTAAGAAATGCTTATCTATTTAAACTAAGTAGGTAGCTGGAGTAGCTTCTGAAACTACATGGAAACAGGAGGTGACCAGACAGATGCTAGAGTCACACACGGTAATTTCTTTTAGCGTTCTTACCACTAGTTTTCCTACTTGTTTACAAGTCAAACTTAACAACCCTAATTTTGATCATCAACAAGCTGATCTAGATTGAAGAAAGCCCAGCATATCCTATTACCTTGTCAGCACAACAACAAAACTCTCTGCTTTAGGCTTCCAACGTGCATCACTGTAACTCCGTATCTGAGTGTACCAGACAGCAACTCACCTAAGCCTTCTCACTGTGGAGGTTGTATACAGATCATCAGGTAACTCGGAACTCCACTTCACCTTCTTGTTAAATTTTGTTACATAAATTGAGTGCTAATATTTGCCACCTACTTCTACACAGCCCTTTGTCTCAAGCATAATGGAATAAACAGATTAAATAAAGAGAATATGAAGCGTGCAACAGGTATTGGTATGACTGAGCTATCTGATGAAGGTCACACTTAAAGGTAAACTTCTCAGCAGTTGTAGTGATTATATAATGTCTTGTAAGCCTTATAAAATTCATCACCAAAATAACATCAGATGATTATAGATAAATACACATTCATAGAACTATTCCCTGGTACATTCCTCAAAAAAAAAAAAAAAAAAAAACACCACCACACACACACACACAAAAAAACCAACACAAGAGTTAATCATCCCTCCAGCCAACCGTTGGCCATACATTTATGACTTTTCCAAGAGGATAACTTTATTCTTTATGGGATCCAATATGGCTGAATGAGTAGTGGGATCAGTTTCCATCTTGTCTTTTCATTACGAGGCAAAGTAGCACTTAAAATATTATTTTGGGAACACCCAAATTAAGTTTCATTTAAAACTATGTCATGCAGTCTGCCACGAAAAGCAAGTCTCATTTCCAAATTTGGGATCTTTAAAAGGTCTGAATTACCATGCTTCAGAAGCTTTGAAGTGACTGTACATAAACATGAGCTTACTCATAGTAGCTCACTAATATGTTGCAAAGTATGCTTTCAGTATTTTCTTATAAAATATCTGCTTATAAGTAGCATTCAGTATTAGGAAGAAAATATTAGTCTATTCAGGACTGGCATTCCTGCTGAAATCGGAGGCCTGCTTCCATACTTCAAAGTAACAGATATTTACCCAACCTACAAGCAGACATTTAACATTAACAACCTTTCCAGTCACTTCTCCTTGCCGTTACACACAAACACCGGTAAGTATACACTTAAATTCAATGCTTTATTGAATCACAGCAACATAATAATTGAATTCTCATTTTCAAATCTTAAAAAATCAGTTTATAAGAGAACAGATTTTAGATGCATTTCTTTTTTCTGCATACACATTCTTTGATTGAGAAATTATTCTCAAGTGTTACCTTCACCGATGTACAAGATGTTATCCTAGTTGTTTAGGAAGTATTTACAATGTTCTAACTAGTAAAGAAACAAAACTCATATTTTCACAAGCATTGTCAGTTTTATTTAATTTTCTTTTGACTGCGTCCCTCTTCTTGACTATGGGTCTCAGTTTCTAGAAGACTACTTAACTGAGTAATTCCCAACTGATTTTCTCACTAGCAAACCAGCAAGGTATTTGGTACAATGACCACATCAAAAAAAAAAAAAAAAAAACCACCGATGACTGTGGGTTTTCCTTTCATAATGAGATACTCAGATTTAATTTCAAGGGCTGTAACAGGCACCTGACTCCACCACCTACTCCATGACACCATGCAATGTACTTTCTGACTAGTAACTTTACCAACTTGAAGTCTGGTAAGTGCACAGTGCAAGGAGAAAGTGAATTTGACGGGCTGGGGGAGGTAAATTAATAATGAGTTTGTTTAAGCTCTTGTACAGACATCTGTGCAACTCCTTGATTAGACCATTACCTGACTTTGAGCATCAAGCCTCTACTCAGAATAGCTTATCCGCCCCATGGACAATCCTGTCTAAAGGGCTCGTGTGTCTTCAAAGAATTATGGTATTTTGTAGGAAAGATCACTCACATACCTTCATGATTTGCTCTATAATAAGATGAACTTACGTCCTCTGTAGACTAATAATAAATAGATCCAAATAATATGAGAAGTTATAAATGGCAACGTGTAATTAATTTCATAATTGTTTAAAAAACTTCATGCAAGTGTACCCACTAAATCAAGAAACATTTTAGGACACAGAGTAATCACAACAGTAAACAGTACAAAAAAGAAAATCCTATGTACATACCACAGTGCTTCCATTGTGCATGTTATGGGTGTCCTTATGGGCATGGGCACAGAAATCTATGCAAGCTGTTACACCAGAGAAAGGCCTACCGTCCTTGGATCCCAGCCGACAGTCTGGGCCCATGTGTTCATTTTCCACCTAAAAATGAAATAAACTACAGGTACTTAGGACTGCAAGTGTGTGACATGGAACCCCCCGAGCCACAAACGCACTTGTGATTGAATAAATACAGCCGTAAGAATATCAGAAAGCACCTATTGCCCCACAAATACTTATTACTGGCTGTCAACAAGATTATCAGCTTGGCCAGGATCAAACTGTCTCTGCAAATAGTGTTTTTATTTGTAAGACTTTTATAAATGCACAGCTGAGGGCGTAACTTAATCACCGGCTAGAA
The DNA here is from genome assembly GCA_011075105.1 of Heteronetta atricapilla. Classification (NCBI taxonomy): domain Eukaryota; kingdom Metazoa; phylum Chordata; class Aves; order Anseriformes; family Anatidae; genus Heteronetta; species Heteronetta atricapilla. The sequence continues at coordinate 3,907,196 of CM021736.1, forward strand.
TAAAAAAGATTTTAAAACCAACCACATGAAATAACAAATCGAAGTAAGCAGTAGGATTCGTCACATCTGTGAGATCTCCTGCTTCCACCTTTTAACATACATTGGGGTTGCACCTCGTTTTTAAACAATGCTGCCTTGTTGGAGGTACAGCTACACTAGTTGGCTGTCACAGACCTACCTGGTTCTGGAAAGCTTCAGGAGCAAGCTTTTTATAAACCGGAGCCACATCAGTAGCTAAAGTTTGCAAATTATTTTCAAGAAGTTCCTCCTGCAGAGAAAGACAATGGTTAGAGAGCTGCAATTTACTTTAAATGAATCTAATCCAGTATAGAGATGTCTGACTCAAGTCAGCAAAGCTAATAATGTCCACCTCTACCCTATTTTATTAATCTGATGTCTGTACCACTATATTTTGTCACTGGACATAAATAAGGCTATTTTTACATTACTAAAATACCAAAAGCAATAAATACAAGTCAACCAAATAGCAACAGAGGATGTGTGCTAAGGCAGAGAAACCCAATACACAAGGAATTCATTTTTGCATCGTTTCCTCCTTCTCATCCACAGCCAATCAAGGAAAGAGTTCTGTTCCACAGAAAATAGAAAAACACCATCCAGAAGAAAAAAATTACACCACATTCTGGGTGGAGATGGAAACTCATGTCTTTTTTTAGTGTTTTGTTTATGGGGTCTTAAGTCACAATGATAAATTCCTGCTAAAATATAAAGTTTGTAACTTTTTTGTCTTTTAATCTGATGAGTTACTCCTAACAGTATTTAACACTGATTTCAGCTCGCAGGGGGAGAGGTATGTTTCTAAAACTGCAACAGAAACCTTAGGAAGAACTGGTATTTTGTTATTTGGGTGTGAAAAATTCACAGGACTTCATAGAAATATCTACTAGATTTGGAAGTAATATTCAGCTCCCTGGGGAAAGCCATGGACACACGGTGGGCTTCTGTGGCAGTGTGACATTTAAACTCTTCTTTAGAGAAACACAATCCCTAATTTCTTGCTTTTCCTGAATTGTTGCTTCTCCAGGAAAATCACCAGCAACCTGGGAAAGAAAAGGTGACAGACTCACTCTGGGATTATGTATCTCCTACTTTGTTTTCCTCCAAAGGCCAGACTTTTGGAGACAACTGCAGCTACAGTTTTGCACACTGGGTAGTGGCAAAAAACAGCAGCTTGCTTTGTTTTGTTCCACAAGAAACACTTGTCACCATATATTGTAAACACATGCACATAAATATACTTTCACATTTTTCAGTGTAATATTACGAAATGTTACTGTATTTTTAACTTGTACTATAGCCGGTTTATTAGCTGTTGATTGCTACCACATGTTCTTCTGAACTGCACTGAAGGTAACGCATCCTTATTTATCTGTCCTATGTACTATTCTTACCTAGGTAAATTACACCCCCAACCTCATCTCACTCCATCCAGGGCCTCAAATGATCAACCAATCCAAATTTTTCTGGACTTCGAACTATCTTCTTTTTAATGTGCTATATCTCCTAGCTTTATGTCATCTGCAAAATCATCAATATCCAGTTAGCTAGAAGACGTACCTGATAGAAAAATTAATGACAAAACCAAACGAAGAGAAAAAATATTCACCAGTAAGTACTCTTTTTTGAGATGTACTGACAGCCTGCACACACACTGCAGTGCCCAGCCAAGCACCCCTGGCACCTAGAGCTGGAGGCTTTTTCACAGCAGCAGCCAAAGGGTGCACACGCTTCCCTCACAACACCATACCGGAGCGCCTGTGTGCTCTGCAGCCCTCGTCCCCTCCCAGCTGCACTCCCCAAGGAGATTTGAAAACTTCAGCAGAAAAGGGCAATAAGACTATACACTTTCAGATCACGCATCTAGGAAACGTCCCATTACTGGTTAAGTAATCTCACTCCGACAACTGCTACTACACTGTGGTGCAAAGTATTCTACAAAAACCTGCAGGTTAAATGAGCAGGCAACCCACGACAGCTCTCATTAGCAGGGCACCATTTCTAGATGCCACTATGAGCGCCGTCGTGCTTGACCAAATGGAGCTCAAGGTGGCCTGTCACAGACACAGGGGAAGCGATGCCACCAACGTAGCCTGCAGTCTCATGGAACATGGTGTGGCCAGCAGAGAGGAATCTATTTGAGCCGCCTTTTAAGAGATTAGGATGCAGACTAATATTTCTTTAGACAGTGCATATGAAGATTGCCACCTTGCTGATCTCCCAGCTAATGCTATTAGAAGCATTGGAAACCTGCAGGGGAAACACACGCACAGGATGCTCCCGTGGATGTGATGCTTAGGGACATGGTTTAGTGGGTGACATTGGTGGAAGGGGGATGGTTGGACCAGATGACCTTGGAGGTCTCTTCCAACCTTAGTGATTGTGTGATTCTATGTGCAACACTAAGCAGGAAAGAACTTAAGATGGGCTAATAGAAACAGAAAAGGACAAAGAAGGGGAACAGGACTACTAAAATGAAGGAACACCCAAACATACACAGTTTTCTGTAAATTGAAAATTTATAAAACTCCTTCAAGACAGTTTAGACAAGCAGAGTACTGCCTGAGGTCAAGCATTCACTGGGAAACAAGGAGAGAGAGGCTGTGCATGCCCTAGACTGCTTAGGCAGAAGTCCCATTAGTACTTCAAGTGCTAGTGAAGTTCCTGAATACCCACAATGCAAGCGGATAGCACAAGTCAAAGGAGAATGAGGGTTTTGCATTGTGCACATGGGCATAGAATGTGCTTAATCAGGTCTTTTGTGGAAAAAAACAGGACTTGGGAGTATTTAGCTCCAGTGAATAAACTGACATCACTCTTCCAAGAAACACTGTGTGCGCACACACGTGTACACGACACATTAAAAATGCACAACACTTCCACTACTGTCTGGCCTTCTACCAGTGAGGTCTTTTCTGTATCTGGCAGCGGCGGAGTTCAGGAGCCGAAAAAGACTAATGGCAGGATAACCCAGAAGGAGAACCGGGTAACAGACTGCTCTATATCTCTATGTATGTCTTTTAAAGCATGTCAAATGTGCTAGTGAAGACCTAATTCATTTATCCGGGAGCTCTACAGGGAAAAGGAGTTATACAGTCAGAGCAAAAGGAACTTTTGAGTTAGCCCAAGGAATCTTTTTGCTGTATGTCCCTCAGGCAGTTGTTATCAGTTTATACCACGTTTATTCCTTTATCACAAAATAACTTCGTTTTTAGAGGTATATTACTTGGTGTAATCCATCATCGTATTTTCTGCACTGAGCTTTATGTCACCACTGATGCTCATAATCAGCAATTAAGAGTATCAGCTGGATGCATCGTATCTTACTGTAATTCATTCCCGTAAGTGTTTCAAAAACATGTTGTCCGAGAAAATAACAGTTTATTCCCCATGTCAGACCAGGTTGTCTGCTGGTCAGACATCAATGCAAAAGGCATGCGATCCAAAGCACAAACATTTCTGTAACAGGACAAGAGGACTGAATCTGTTGAGGTGCACTCTTGGTGCTTAGAAAACCCTTTATCTCTATTTTATAATTACAAAAAAATCAACATTTCATATCAAGTTACACAGTGGAGCTAAATATGTAAAAACAAAAAAGCATTTAAGGATAATTTCAGAGTATTTAAGGAGGTAAGAGAGCACTTTCATGCGGTGGAAACATAAATGCTACAGCTACAAAGCATTTAGTTGGATGCCCGTACAATAAACAATGCATACGTATGTGTGGGGGCTATCTGCAGATCCCATTTCTAGTTCTGAAAATCATCTGAATAAATAGTTGGAAATAAATAAATAAATAAAGTCTTACTTGTTTAGGGTCATCAGTGAGAAGCCTAAATTTCCTGGGGTTTTTGCTTCTTGCAAATTTACATCCATTGAAATACATACTCCATGAACAGCCGAATGAGAATGATGCTCCGCAGGTTTCTGGATCAAGTCCTTGACACGCACAAGTACGACTATGAACAGAAATAAAGACAAGTCAGTCAGATGACAATGCAGCTTGTTTTTTTTTTTTAATTATCAGTGATATTTGCTATTTCTTTTATAATATATATCAAAATAACACAGTTTAACTGGGTATTTTCTGTTAATTAAATATTTGTGTGTAGAGGATTTTTTTCCCCCATGAAGACTGTCCTAAGTCCCACGAGTTCTACTGCTGCAACACTGAGTTACAGCTACGTAAATCTATATCTATGCTTCTTTGATTCTGACTTCTCCAACTGGGTAAAATTTTTTGAAGTACAAGAAAATACCACTTCTATTGAGGGTTACCCATAAATGCAGTAAATACATCACGTGTAACAATGCCATTATCGTCAGATTGATCCAACTTCTAAAATGGAACAACCCTACTTAGCCTAACCATTTAAGAACATAAGCATTAGATTCAGGTCACTGCACAGCTGTTAGATATTGGTTAAATGTAGGCAACAAAAAATCAGCACGAAGACAGCTCTGCTCCACAGCCTCAGTTTCAATGAGGTTCAATCTCTCATTTATTTAAAAAGATAGAGTATTTTAATTTTACACCTATGTGGAATTACAGCAACATTAGCCGAAGAACATGAGGCAGCTGACAGTACTACTACTGCCTCTCTCATTTAATTAATATAATTGAAAACAAAGCACATTTGCAGTTGTCCTGGCCAGACTCGAGATGCTGGGCAGATGTGTACTGCCAGGAAGAGACAATCCTCAGAAGATCTCTCAAAGGCCTCATGCTGTATGCTCATGTGCAGGAGGAAAGGCAGCACGCCTTCCTCTCATGACCAGCCAGCTTGGCTCACAAGCACGGTACAAGTCACAGTCTAGCAGCTCCTTACCATGCCTGCATGTGTGGAGTGTGTGCAAAGATGGGGGAAAAGTTGCCACCCGCCTCGCTGGGCTTTCCTCGTACAACTACCCCTTGGAGCCTGGTCTCTAGAACAAGCCAGGAACTAAATTTTATACTGAAATGACACCTAGTGGTTTGTAACTTTAAATAAGCTTTTCTGTTTTTGTCAGTCACACTACCAGTGAATTCTCATGCTATTTATTACAGAACAACATTCAGAGGGTGACGCAACAATCATTTCCAATTAAAGTGACATACTCTTCGTTTAATGCACATCTGCGGCTTGTGGGACAGCCGTATTTTCTGAGGCTCTGCGTCAGTTCTTTGTACAGCGTGTCAGCCAGGAGATGAGGGATCCCTTCCCAGGCCAGTATGAGAATCACTATGACGGCGGTTTGACAGTGGTGTCCTGCACGCTGACGTACCAAGCACAGCAACTTTTCCTCATCGCTACTTCTTCGTATCACCTGGAAGAATCATTTTGTTTATTCTCAGAGAAAAGTAGGAAACACATAACGTGTTGTTCTTCTGAGACATGTCAGGCCTGGAAGAGAACGAGAAATCGCTGCCTGAAGTGTCTGTCAGCAAGCAGGAGCAGGAAAGCATCACACAGTGGTCTCTGATGTAGAACATGATTTCACATTGCTTCTCTATCTGTAGAAATGGCGTCTTTTACAGGAGGAATATCCTAGGTGTTCTACATAAACCATGAAGAAGATTAAGAAGAAAATAACCACTAGAAGTAAATAATCATCTCTAAGTAACATATCCACTGCTATTGGTTATCTTGAAAGTACTACTGAAAATGTATTGCCAAAACCCAGAATGCAGGTTCATAAAAGCACACCCCAAAAGCAAACAGCCTCGTGTTAAGACGGTTACCACAGTTACACATCAGCATATAAAATGGTTCCTATCTTGGAAGAGAGTATTACAAGAAAGTGATGAAAATAAATGGTGTTCTAAGTGAAGGAAGCAAGGAGATCTTTCATAACGTATCCCTAAATGACCTACATTACAGTACTTAGCAGACTGCTGTTTTTTACTGAACTGTGTGATATACAAAGCATTCTGTCAACTTTATCCATGCAACAACACACCAAAGGCTAACACGATACAGTACACTGCAACGGTTTTCAACATACCATTGAATTAAAGGAAAAATGCTGCATTGTAAGAGGACCAAAAATGCATTAACAGGTAATACTAGAGCATAGGCTTTGAAAATATGTTTATCTATTTGTCAAACATGTTTTACCCGCCATAGCCTCTATGAGGCTCCAACAAAAGTTCCAACACTTCAGTGTTAAGCTTCAGCAAAGGTATTGGACCTGGACCTCCCAGGCATTGCAGGCCAAATCTCCCTCCTCGGCTCGGTCATACACAGGATGACGACTGGTGGGTTGCTCTTCTGTACTCCACGCAGACAGTGAGCCTGTGTATTGTAGATGGGCTCTGCCAGCCCCGCAGCAAAGACGCTTGCTCAGGGCTAGCAGTCAGTCATCCTGGCTTTCCACCCAACAACCCCTCTCCATTACCAGGAACCCCACAGCTAAGTTACTAATCACGGACTATACAAGCAGGAAGGCAACAGTTTCACCTATTCTTTGGATACCTCCAAATGGCTGAATTTTCATGCAGATTCCCTATCAGGCTGATGTCAAAGCTTCTTTGTTGCCAGACTGGCAGCTAGCTATCATTAATAATGTGGGCGCTAGCCTGATCAACTGTGAATATCTAAATTATTTGCATTAATTCAAAGTGGGGACCAAAGTACCCTCGCAATTAATCTGCAAATGAAAGGATCTTCATCAGACTAACATTTTCAGAACAAATCTGTTCAGGCTTAGAAGAAAGAAGCAAGCTTCAAGTTAGTTTGTGTCAAGGGAGAAAGCATCACCTTTTTAGAGTTGATTACGCAGCCTTAAAATTGGCCTTAAATTGAGTGAGAAAACAAGTAACTGCATCTGAGGTACCACTTCTCAAAAGGAGTCTTGGTTGTGACTGACCAACCGGTACAGTATTTTCCGTAAAGAAAGAAAAATAATGCAACTCATTTACATTTGAGTGAGCTTTACAGAAAACCTATTAAGGCTGATACACAATACAGGTTATTCATGTTGGTGTGAGTTTTACATTCCTGAGGCAGCACAGTTCCTTCGAGTCAGAAAGAGGAATTTGATTTTGTTACTCAGAATGAAGGGTGATGTTTTTAATCTCTTTTTTTCTCTCTTGGTCTTCTAGACTTCCTAACTTCAATAAGGAAATCTGGTATCTCTTAGTTTCTCAGTACAACATCAGGTTGCCCTTTGTGAGCTCTCAGAGTTCTAAACTGGAAATACAGGGTCCAGGAAAAATGACAAATGGACAGGAAGGTAATTCATAGTTGGCTTTGAACAAACATCACACCACCCTGGAGTTAACCCCAGCTGGAATTTGCTTTGTTGTGCAAGCAGCAGATATTGCAATACTCTTACTGGACCCCAGAACATTTTACAATCCATTGTCTTTCAGGCCACAAAGGTGGCTAAGGGATTTATTAGTTGCCTGAATTTTATTTCTGCACCCCTTAAGATATTACATCATATGCTTACATCTGACTACTGCAGCTGCAGTACTCCTGTCCTTTGGTAACTGGGAATAAGGCACTTCTCTCACCTGTCTCAAGAGCACAACTCACAGCAAAGCAATGGCAGTACCTCCGGGCTCACGGCCAGCAGCAGCGCAGGCAGAGTGGGAGCCATACTGCTTTGCCCATGGAAACTGATTGTGCCCGCTCACGTTACAGCTGACTCTCAAAGCAGTAATATGTGGAGACTCTCTTTGCAGTAATAATAAATTCACAGCAACACCACACTCAGCTTTAATTCACAAAAAAACACATTTGAGGGAGACAACTGAAAAACTACAGAACAAATCCAGGCAACAGAAACACCATGTAAGTTCCTGATGATTTAACAATTTTTCTCATGAAGAAAATCCCCACTGCACTCCTTGACTTGGTGACTTATTAGTGACATTAACACTCATGTAATTTCATTAATTTCCAGCTTGTCATTTGTTTTTCAGTACCAGATTATATCCACTAAGTTTCTGAACCCTGTAAGTAGTTACACATTAAGCTAAAGAAAAAAATACCGTATCTGCTTTTCTTCCTGAATTTGTGTTTATCTGAGTAACTGGTAAAGCCCAAAATGTGAATGCAAGCTGTGTACTGCTTATCAAGATTTTCTCTGATATGCTAACAGACCAGATTTCTTACTGTTTGCAATGGGCCTCGTAAGGTTTTACTTGATTGATCATTTCTTGAATTATTCTTAAATTCACATATCTCCAGTGTATTTAGTTCAAGCCCAGTTTCTGCAGCTTGAAATGACCAGGGATGATTCCAAGACCTCTTAACCCTTAAAGTTCCCCAAACCACAGTCTTTTAACCCACTACTCCCCCCCACACAAACACATTGTGGAAAACATCCCACTTGTTTTAAATTTATGCAACAACAACATCTTAAAGTCATCATGAGAGTAGCATACAAAGGCTCAGCCTACACTCTGAACAAAATTTTCTTCTTGGGGAATGCGCTTGATATCGTGGTCTTTCTCAGTAAGGCAAATTGAATTCATGCACTTTCACAGCCACAGAGAATACAATACTAACATAACTTATGAATCAATTCTTCATGCAATGATTTAAAACATATATGGATGTGTTATTGGAAGTTTGTAGACTATTCCCAGTGTACTTATTGTTTCCCTATGAAACACTCAGATGCTGAGCATTAAGTTAAATACGCAGCAGAGCGAGTCAATGTTTCTCAGACTGTAAACAATGCACAAATCAGCTGGCAAATCTCATCTCCAATAGTTGTTGATACTACCCATGATTTCTGTGGTGTAGTTGTTAAAAACAGTAAAGTAAGCAATTAAATTCTTCAGTTTGGTTAATTCAAGTCCCTAATGCACTTAAAAGGTATGAGAAAATAATCATTTGTTAAGTGGTAAAATTTTAAAGGTAGCTTTTTAAGGCAGCAAAATAAAAACTTAGCCCTGCAATTGTTTTTCCACACCCAAATCCTCACCACCATTTCTCTGTGACTCACACAGACAAATAATATAATAACAGAAAAAACAGACCTGTAGTAAGTTTGTGAAGTATTATATAACACTTAAATGAAATATGATCATCTTTTTTGCAGGTACATAGGCCCAGATTATCCCTGAGCTCATTTTAGCAAACAGTAACTGTCATCAGTACTAAGCATCCATCAAAAAATTCCTATATTTACAACAAAATCTGTTTCAGCTGCAACACAGTCCTTCTGGAAAGCCACACACCTGGCAGAGTCCCATGCAATGCTTGACCTGGGCATGAAGTTCCAGGCAACCTGCTCCTTCACCTGGTTGCTAACACGAGCACGTCTAGGACAAGAGGAAAAACTGAAGTGGGACAAACACCTCCTGCCTAACAGCTTGCTTATACACATATGTACTTGGACACACAGCAACACAACTATCACCCTTGTACATTGCCAGTTTGGGCAGAACTTTCATTTGTTTTTGTCTTTTTCAAAACCTCATTTTGTACATTCCTCCTGCATTGCAGTCTGGCACCCACCACCATCACTTTGTGCACCATGCCTGTTCTGCATTATTACGGCTCTCCATGTGTTCTTGTCTATGCGTGCAACTTAAAAAGACAGCAGTTCAACTCATTTCTTTTGTTAACTAGTCTGGATATTCTGAAGTGGCAGTATCAGCTAATACAAGTAATCCTTCAGGGTGAGCCACAAACTGCCAGCTAGGACAGAAAGCCCATCAACAGCAATTATGGCAAGGTACCACAGCTAAACCTCTGATTCTATAAGCCACAAAGGTAGAAATTAACCCAATTTTCCAAACAGAAAATATGAACCCCGAACTACATTATTAAAGAAGTGCCACACACTGCGCCATTCACTCCAGCAGTTTAACAAGATGTTATGGGACAAATAAGAAGCTTCTCAATCCCTCACATACAAGGATACCAAAGAGACAGAGAGGGATAAGAGGACTTCCTGGGATTACTGCATTCATTTTGCCTCCAACTGTAAGAACAGGACCAGGCCAGAGAAGCTGACTGTCCAGCCTTGTCCCAATCCTAGCAGTGACTACCAGCAGTTGCCTAGGGATGAGCAGTAAGCGAGGCACCTGGACACAGAGATGCTTCTCATCAACTGTTGCTTCAAAGCATGCATAGGCAAAGCTTAATTCCAGGTCATGTGGAGAAAAAAACAACCCCTTTTCTTTGTGTTGAGCTCAACTTCCCCAAACACTAGTGCTTTTGGTATAGGATGAGACTGGATAATAGATAGCTATTTGTCTCTCCATGCCACAAAGACCAAGAGAAGTGTGCTTTCTCCCTTTCCCACGTCCCAGGTAGAGAAGCCTTCCCTTGTTTTGCTGTGCTTTCCTGAGCTGGGGGACCAGAACTGCTGATGCATTGCTTCACATTTATCAACAGCAAGACTTATCTAACATTTAATGGTCATTCATTCTGGACACCAAGTTCTTCCTGCAGGTGATGATACCTGGCCCTCTTTTCTCTGTTATCCCAAACAATTCTTGTCGGCAACTTGTCACCTCAGTGTTTCCCACTTTTTTTCAAATGATTCCTGAATATACTGAACAGCATAGATAAAGTTTACCAACAAAACTTGCTCCAGCTGTCCAAGTTCTACTTACTTGAATTATTTCTTTTAGATTGTTGAAGCAACTGTCTCAACCCTTGGCAAAAGCTCTAGAACAAGGAATAATTACACTGTGAATAAAAATTACTTGATGTCCTTAAACATAAGCCAGTCTATCTAAATTAGCACGTACATGACTTGTGTAACTTGCTAAGAATCAGACTGCAGAAGCTCAAGCACACCAAATGCTGAGTTACCATATGGATGAGAAATTACTTTCATATTTAGGGTAACCAGAATAGTCGTGTGAACTTTGGTACAACAGAAACCAGATACTACTAGCAAGTAAGTACAGAACTTTAACTGTGAGTTAAATGCAACAAATTACTGGATGAAAACTGAACAGAACTAACAAAAAGGCCCTTTTTAGACTTATTTCAGCGCCATGTGGTTCCACTGCAATAACTGTCCAGTCCATTCTGAATATCTTCAGCAAAATAGCTGTGTCTCCTTTGCAGAGCATCAACAGATGATTTAAATGTGAGAATACAGCCTAAGTGCTCACAGTAATTTCCTGAAATAGGCAACTCATTCAGAACAGCTAGCCTCTACATTTTCTAGCCTGTAGATTTTGCCTCTGGGGGAAGTTCACCTCTTGGAGTCCCTTCTTCATACGATGCAATCTTCTGCTAGGATACAATTCCATAATAACCTATACCAGCACAAACAGAGTACAACGCTGCTAAAAACTGCTGCTGTCCTAGTAGGTGAGGCTGTATAACAGAGAAAGCAGAAGTGCTCTCGTCTGCAGCAGAAGAGTCTGTCCTGTTTTCCAAATTCACCCCCCATATACACATGCACAATAAATGACCTCAGACTTTTTTCTCACTGCAAAGTGATATATCCTTTTATTCTCAGTATGTCTAAGAGATATTAAAATGCAAATCAATTCCACTTCCCTAACTTCTCTCTTCTCAATAGTACTAGCAGACTACATCAGGTAAGTTAAAACAGAACAGTCACCATCAATAAAGCTATTAAGTTACTTATCTAATTTTAGAGAAATATCACTAAAGTGTTTCACAAGGATTATCAGCCAACACCACTTCCAAATTGCTACTAGAAGCAGTACTGTACACTTAGAAATGAGTAAACAGCAAAACAGATGCTGTTTTTCTATAACCACACAGGCAATGCTGCAGAAATGAGGCCAAAATTCATTTCCCAACTCCCAGTGCCCTCTTACCCTCTACAGTCTCTCAAACTTCCCGTTCTGTTACATCACATCAATGGTAAACAGTGCTTTATATGATACGGATGACAAACGAGAACCTACACCCCCCGTTTGTTCAGATACCGCTATTTGTTTTGATGTGGTGATAACAGCAACTTAAATGTTTAGTCTTTCATAATACTTAATTTTCTTTATCTTAACATAGCTTTTTTGTTTGATATTTACTCTAATATTCGACTTTCACATTAAAGAAATGAGAACACCTCTGTTTCCTTCAGAAGCCATGTAAAAAATTCTCATCATTTTGAATCTCAAAGCATTGTACCACTTAGAGAACAGCTTGACTTTGGGTATCACAAACATTTTTCATCCAAAATAATCTCCTCTATGTGTAACAGCTAAGCGTTCCTGCAAACACTAAAACTGCATGTGTAAGGGGTACCATAGGTATGGAGGCAGTAACTTCAATGTGCGTTGACAGATGGCAACAAAGTCCTGCTCTAATATAATGGTGTCCAGAAACATGACTAAAACCCCAGCCAACCACCCCACTGTGTGCCAAAATTCACTTCCTTCCAGACTTCTATGGAGATCATCATCCAGACTGGCTGGATGACAGCAGCCTGAGAGCTGTGGTCAATGGCTGTGTCCACCCCGCCATTCCCCACCCCAGTGCCAAGCAGAGCACAGGGACGTAAGCATCGGGGAGTCTGCTCACAGGTGCTTGACCTCCTGGTAGAGCAGTCCTCTGGTTGTTTCATAGCGATCACCTACACCAAAGCCCAGTGCCATACTTGTTTGTCATCTCATTTTCTTTAATAAATGACACATCTCTTCTAGCACTAACATACACGCAGATACTCTAGAAGCTGGAGTAACTTCTCACTTTTCTTGCTTTTTCTATTTCCCATCACTTTCTCAAGCTAAGCTAGCAAACTGGAAAAAATAAACATCTCCGCATCTGCAGAAGAAATAATTGTTACCAAAACTCATTCAGCACTCAACAAACTGTAGTTTTTAGCATTGAGGCACAAATTCCTATCAGGTCAATGATCTATAACGTCTTGGTTGTAACAGTGAATTATCTAAGCATTATTTTTTGAAAATTTGATGAATTTCAGTGGCTAATATTAAGTCCAGGTCTTTAAAAGAAGACTGTCATTTAAATATATTTATATTTCAATATAAACACCACAATTGTATAAGTATTTATATGTGCCTCTTTTTTATCTGCTTCCTGCTTTTTTAATATTTATATAACCTACCAATCTATGACCAACACTAAAAGATCATAAAGCTCTGTCAAGCTATAAACATAAAACCTCAAGAGGTAGAAAGTACAAAACAAAAGTGAAAGAGTTTGACAAAGGCATAAAAAATCCATAATACTGAATTTTTCAAACAATTAGGGCTGCCAGTAGGATATCAGAATCTGAAGGGTCCACAGATCATCCAGGGGAAAAATAACAAAGCGCTCAGAGAAAATAAGGCCAGAGATGCAAAAACTGCTTCTGCTGCGTTCACAAAAAGGCGTTTGGGGAGATTCACACTTCAGAACACTTCTTTGGAGAAAAACCCTCAGCTGTGTACCTTATCAAGGTAAAGCCCCCCAAAAGTGGTTATAGGACAACAGGAACCACTGAAAAACATCACTGATTCTCCTCCCCAAAGGCAGTAACAATTTGCCAAGATCAGGTAACATCCACCCCCAAAACTCAAGCATGAACAAGCAAACCGTTACATCTGATAGGCACTGTTCTGGTTTATAATACACCGGTACCAGAAGGCATGAAGATAACTAAGAGTACGGCAGCTTGTAAAATGGACCTAGGAGAAATCTGCCAATGTAATGAGAACGTTGGCCCAGTATCTGTGCAGGGCACATTTGGAGCTCCGAAGGACAGAAGTAGTGACCACACAGATAGCCGTGATGCACAGGGAGAAGTCAAATGTTTGTGAAGAGAAGTCACAGCTCGGTCATACTGCAGGTCCTTCTAGATTCTAAAAAGCCACTCAGTAAGGTCCCTTAAAAAAACAAACACCAATGTGTCTTGGGACAAAGCAAAAGACCACCCAGGAATAACTGGTGAGAAGACAAAGGCTGGTATGTCTCTGATGGGAGCTCTGCAGAGTTCAAGCCTGTGCTCTCCAGCATGTTTGTCAAGGGTAAATAAAAGGATGACAACAGTTGTGGATGACAGCACGTAATTCAGAGGAGTGAAGACAAGCACAATCTGCAAACAAATGAAGGAGTTCGTACTGCTGAGTGGGCAGTAAGAACGGCAGAGAAAATTGACCAGAGCGTGCATACTAAATGCATGTGGATAAAACTATTCAGTTTTGAGACAGAGAGGGACTGACTGCACGTACCCATTACCATGCAGAAATGAGAATCTGGCATAATGATAGAAAGCTCTGAGAACATGCCAAATCACTGCTCTGCAATGGAGTTAAAAAGGAAAAGCAACTGCTAGGAAATACTGGAAATAGAGCACATGGCTGAAAACATTTTGCTTACCAGTTTAATACCGAGCGTAAAAGAAGAGGAAGGAAAAGGAGGAATAAAGGCAACATTTTTATGAAAGACAACTGAGCATAAAGACACTGCCTCCAGCTTAGGGAACCTCAGAGGCAGGAATTACTGGAAAGTGTGTGAGTCTTCTGAGGCCCCACTGCCCTGCTCTTACACCTTTCTGCTATCAGGCAGCACTGGAGACAGGATATCAGTGAGAAGGACCTCTGCCCCGACCTGGTTTTCTTATCAGTTCTTATCTCCTGTCTCTATTCAGAGCTGGAGCCTTAGAAATTACATTGCATCCATCTCTGAATGAAGACAGACAGAAAAAAAGATAGCTGATCCAAGCCAACGTCCACAGAAACCAGGAGAAGGAACCCAAAGGAAATCGGGGTAATCCAGAAACGTTAAGACTTGAAGCTGCCCTCTGAGGTCAGCGACATCATCTTCGATTTCAGGTCAGCAGGATTACACCAGGAGTGAGGCTACTTACAGATAACGGGTTTATAAACCATTTCACTTAAATGATGTGAGGTAATCTTTATTTCCCATCAGACATACTGAGAACAGAAAAAAAGAGACCACATCAAACAAAGCACTCATGTGAATCACTGATCACTGGCTGCTTATGGGGGATGCACTGTAACATGATTATATGAATGGGCTAACCCAGGAAGACACACTGGCAATTCAAGTACTGCAAAGCTTTTCTTTTTTTTTTTCCTTAAACTTGTTACACAGAAACATGAAGAACTTGGACAGAACAAAATGCCAAAGTAATCCAAACAAAAAAGGAAAGAAGAGTACATGTACCCCAGCACGCATCACGGAATGGTTACGTTATTTTTCTAATCATACAATTAACACCTACACAGATTTTCCAGGTTTATAGTACTCTAGAAAATAAGGAAGAAAAGGGCAGCTTGTTTAGGGAAAGGAGCCTTTCTCACTAAGTGTTTAAAACAACACGCACATGTTTGGAGCAACTTAAGTAAAAACAATTTTGGAGGACATCAGTATTATGAAACAGTCATTAACAGAAGACTGCATGGACCCAAGTATTTTACAAAGCCTCCTTTGATCCTAAAATGTATCTAAGGAACTGGTAAAGGACATTTTTTTTCTCATGAAAATAGGGAAACTAATTAGGGAAAATAGCTAAATGTGATCAATAGATACATTCAGTTTTTTTCTCGTCACTTTTGCTAGCAGAGCTCCATCATGGTGCTCTTGCCAGCAAGCCTCTCAAGAGCCCTAAGGGCAATAGCTTATCCATCTGCAAAGCAGAACGAGTCTGTCCCAACGTACAGTGTACATGAGTAAGTGAAAGTCTCTGTGCAGCTGACAGAACCTTGTGACTGCAATTATCAGAGAGCAGAGCAAACTTTTTCCATATGCTTTCAAACAAATTTCACAATTACGCTTCTTTGGTCAGAGCCAAAAGCCAAATATGCTCTGTTCTAAGGATTAAAATTATATCATCAGAGAGAAGTTAACTCACACGTTAAGAATACTGACCAAAAAAAGGCAAATTTTATACAAGATGAAGCATCCTCTATAAAGAAGATTTCAGTTATTTCCTTCCCTCTCTTGTATTAAGCAGTCACGCAGTAACAGCAGACTTGGAAAAGCATTTACCCTCTTTTTGTCTGAGCTTACACACAGAAAATCACCACTGCACAAAACAAGTTTGGAATTTAGTTAAATTAACATTCAAGCTTACTCTTGTAAACACTTTACATATAGAAATGTGAGAGTTTAATTGAACAGCAGGTCCACCGCACCTTTACGGAGCCTTTTCTGTATGTAGCTGAGTGCTTCCTGGCTGTCATATTGTACACACATGTTGGACACCTATGGCCACGCAGACGCACAATAAAACCTATCACTTCTGTTTTATATAAAAGGCAGCATGTTGATACTGGCAACAGAAAAATCAATTTTAGGAGTTAGCTTTAAATCTCTTCTTCCTTTCAAAGGCTCACAACTCTTTTTTCTAAGATAAGATTTTTAGCTGTGTTAAAATGGAAGGTTTTTGTTTATCTGAAATTCTAAGCAAAATAATTCCATTCTTTTTGGGTCAGCCGTTTCTGAAATTCGTTTGACCATCTCTATTTCCTGGATGCCTATTTGTTATTACGTATTATCTGAAGCAACATGCACATATGGGAGTCCTTTCTGAATAATAGCTTATGTGCTGAGCATGCAAACCACATTCAGACTGTTCCAAACATGTAAGCAATAGATATACATGCAGTACCGTTCACGTACATTATGTACTATCATCATTTTTGTCATGCGGTTACCAATGCGAGTCTACCAACTGTACACTTAACTTCATCAGGTTTTCAGTTAAGTCTGAAACTCCTAAATACAGCAACAACTAAAAAAAATTATTTTAACAAAAAAAAATCTTTTTATTTCCAAAACTTAGTTTACAAGATTTCCAGTCTACTTTTTACCTCCCTTGGTGGTTTCAGCAAAGATTAAGGACAATAATTCTTTCCAAGTCCTTTCCTGGAGCTTGTCTGTTACCTCATTTCCTGCCTCCTATGAAGGAACGTGAGACAAGACTTTGGTGACACTATCACCCTAACATTTCCAAACAAGGAGTTCAGTGCCTCAAAGAGAGGAACAAACTCCATGGCATATGAAACTGAACTTCCTTATCCAGCATATGCTCTTTTCTTCAGATCTTCATAGAATTAAGAAGAGTTCTTTTTTAAAAAAATACTGTATTGTTTTCCAACTCTCTCAAGCAATCATCCCTTCTTTTTTTCAAGCTTCCCAATAGTTTACTTCACTAGACACTCCAGCTTCCAGACACAGTCAAGAATTTCTTACCCTTGATTTGGTCATCTCTGCCAGCTCTATTAAGCACTTCTCTTTCAAACTCATGCAAACCACAGCACGGCAAACAGCATCACAGCTTAAAAAGTGTTTTCCTTAGCTTCATCATTCAGGCAGATTTGTAGGTAAATTAAATGGAAAAACAGACCTTCATTAAAGACCAGATTACATTTAAGATCAAAGACTATACGCATCATTTGATATTTAAAAGCCACACAAAACAATTTTACTGCTGTAACATAAAAACTTACCCACTTGGCAATCGGACACCCCTGAGAGCTTTTTCCTTCCTTTCCTGTATAAACCACTACCTCTATTCTTACAGCGCTTCCTTTTGCTCCATACCTGCATTAAGAAAGTTCATGAGTAAAACTAAAGCCTCTGTAGACCACTTTAAAACAGTAAACACTTTCTACAAGAACAACAACTTTTTTTCTTTGCTTTACTGAGAACAGAAGAAAACCAAAATACTTAAGATGTCAAAAAGTACTTTTAAATTCAACACCCTACTTGCAAAAGTCATTTTGAAATATCTCATAAAGGAGTAAGCCAAACATTACTTGGAAATAAAATGTTATCTGCGTGCAAATCCTAGTGCACTTGGTCACTGATGTAACCTTTCTGTCCAACCTGCAGCAGGTTGTTTGTATGCATGACACCAGGAAGCGTAATCTTGCCAGCTGGTAATCTTTGTCATCCCTAGTGAGTTCAACAGCACCTAAGAGCATATCGCTCCTGCTGTAATTGAACCCTAAATTTGCAGAAATTCTCTCAGAAAAGACACACAAATTTGGAACTGGAATGTGAGAGCTTACCTCATACACAGATGAACAAGAAAAGGCTTTAGAAATGAGTAGAGCAAAATTTTAGAAAAACAAAGCAAAACATAGCACCTGATTTCTCCTAGTTGCTCTTCTTTCCTGTTTAAACAGTCAAATATATTGGGTTTTGTACATTTTGTACATTTCCTTACCTGTTCTCCATTATTTCTCTCACAGCAGCAACACTTGGTCCTGTCCCGAGATGGGTGTAATATGGGCCTTCATCTTTCTCAATAATTTGCTCTGTAAGCAGGTTGAGAAAATTCAGTTTGCACATCCAAATTTTATTTACGCTGCTATAAGTCATCTTAGAAATGGTTTACAGAAACATCTTTCAAATTAAGTACGTAAAATCTGCCCCTGAAAGGCAATGAATAAGTACTATGACAGATTCTTCTCCTCAGAGAAATTATTTTATACTTGCTTTCTCCTATTAACCTTCTAGTCGATTTTTTTTCTTGATACTACAGAGAAATCATAATTATAGTTTGTACTCTTCAGCAGTTTTCCATTGCAGTACCTGGCACGCATTGACTAAGTAAGTTTCCCAACGCCCTTGTGAGTAGGAAAACATTAATTCATATTAGACAACGGAGAAGTGAGACCAAAAAGTATCAACTGAGTCATGTACTACAGATCAGGACACATAATCCAGGCCACTTCTCCAGCAGTTTGTTGATTCAGAACTTTTAAGCAATGATGAAAGAAGCCTGCCTGTGTACAACCTGAAGTCTCTGAGGTCATTTTTTTCCCCCTCCCATCCGGTGCTTTGATAGCCTGAAACACAGCACGTCCAACACCATCAGTCAAACCGTATTTGGAAAAGTTCTTAGGACTGAGTTTGATCCAAAACCCCACACCACAATGCCAACTACTACATACCTGGCTTCATCACCTCCAGCTCACCTCTCATCTCTGAGACGAGACACGTCAGAAGCCTTTGACAGGACACCTCAAGGCAAACTCGCCTCAGGAGCATCAGTGACAGCAACAAGATCGCCCACAGCTACGCCCTGCTGCTTATCTAGCAGCATTCAGGCAACGGTGAAAACGTATTGGGAATCTTTTGCCCAGCTCATCTCAACCAGAAACTAGTTCTAGACCATAATAACCATAATCTGATGTTCTCGGATAAATTTACATGGCATTCAAGTCAGCAATGACAAAACAAGTGAAACAATTCCTTTCCCTCAACTTGAACATTAATTCCTGCAGACTTTAAACTGGCCAGCAGCAAGGCCAAAAATACCAAATTTTGCTGGGCTTTGCGGGACACCAGGAACACCAGGCTGAAGTTACAGAAACAGAAGAAATAATTTGCTCTGATTCCCTAATGGCAAAATGCTGATCCTTTTTCAACAGCTCAATGGCAAGCATACTTCCTTGCATTAAAGGAAGCGACACAAACACACCCGTCCGAATGGTACTGGCAGAAGTTAGCCAAAGGACTTACCAACACAGTCACAAGTTGGCAATTCTGATTGTCCTTTTTTTGTAGGTGTATCTATTAGATTTTTCGTAGGAGTATCAAGAAACTTCATAGGTGATTCAAGAAAGCTGCTGAGTGTGTTTTTTGCTGGAGAACACCCTGAGTCCCCTGTGCTCGGAGGGTGGTCAGCACCCAAACTTGTTGATGTCAGAACAGTAACTTCACCTGTACACTCCACGGTCCTGAGAGCTTCCGCAGCACCTGGCACCGGAGCCCCGCTGCAGGGACCAGGCAGCACCTGCGGCTTCACATCCCCTTGTTCGGCGGCACCCTGCGGAACATAGGCTCTGTCTTCGCTGCGCGTTTCGTTAGCTCTCAGGTTAGACTGATTAAAGGTCTGAGGCAAAGGATGTGCCTGGGTGACATTCACTGCTTGCTGTACCTGAGAATTGCATTTTTCTGTAAACATCTGTACGTTTTCACTTGGTCTGTTCAATGTGGATGCGGTTTTCAGCTGTGAAACAGCCAGAGGATTACGGGAGGGCAGATGACCGTACTGGTTACACGCAACATCGTTTTTCAGCGGATCGACGCCTAGCGGGTCACCGGAGCCTGCAGTTTTGATTTGGTCATTCATCACTTCAGAGCCAAACAACCTGTCTTTTTTTTTCTCCTGGGGTATCTCAGGTAAGCACCTATGGAATTTTATCTGCGTTTGCGGGAGAAATAACCGAGGCTTTTCCTGTGATGCTGAAGTATTTTGATTCAGTGCTTTATGTACTTTGGTTCTTGGAGATTTTTTTTCAGATGGAGCTATTCTGGAGTCCTGTGGCATGGTTTGACCAAGCTTGTGCAGTTTTGATGATATCCACATGTCCTGTAACTCACTATGTTGGCATGACAGCAGCTCTAGCTGGTTTTGATTAATGTGCTGATAGCGTGCTTCTTGAGGCTTTTTTTTGTGTCTTGGTTTCCATGGTACAGCATTGCCTTTTTTATTTGATGATTGTTTTTGCTTTAACAGTAAGGAACTGTAATTATGCCTAAAAAATACAGACTCCTTTCTCTGCAACAGATCTTGGTTATGCTTCGGCTGCCTCTCATGCGATATTAGGTTAAGTAGCGACGCCTTTATGTCATTCTTTTGTTCTGGATTTGTCCGGTTTGATTCAATTAATGCTGCGAGTTGAGTTAGTTGTGTAGCTACATCCTCTTCATCCTGGCTGTGAATTCCTCCCTCTTTAATTAAAGAGCTTGTTTCCAAGTTCAAATCATTACAGGCTGGCTTTTGGTCTAACTGGCCAAGAGCATCCAAGTTGTTACCCGCGTGTTGGACGTTATGCGAAGCGTTGCAATACCGCGCAAGGGTGACCGGATCATAGTTGTTCTTGGTAGCGTGTCCAGAAAATGATTTTGCATTACATGTTAAGTCAGATAAAGTTTTGGTATCTCTTGAGGATAACTGTAATTTATACATATCACCAGCCAGATTGACGGGTTTATCGCGCAGCTCAGAAATTGAACTTTGGCCATTGTATAACACTGCCTTATTAGGGAGCTGCTTCTGTGAGTGAGCACAGTGAGCCAAGAGCTGTTGTTCATTCTGCAAGTAAGTGTCTTTGATTTCTTTTAATGTAGAAGATGTGAAGGAGGATGAAATATCCCTTTTATAACTGTGGAGCAAGTTGGAAGTTGTTTCTTCCGTACGTTCAGTACTTTGAGTTTTAGGTGGTGAAGTTGTTTCCAAAGGGGCTTCAGATAACTGTGTTAAAGCTTCAATAGCTACAACCTGCTCTACAGTTAAATTTCTGTTTTTAATCAGGGACAAGAAAGTTGGCTGGAGTGAAGAGTTCTCGTGCTGTGTCTCTGTGTTAGGTACTTTAAAGCCATCCTTCTGTACGTGCGCTCCCTCTTCAAGCAGCAGAGGACAGCACGAGCTTTCTTGCAGATCCAAAATGGAGCCAGTGGGCAACACCGATTTGTCAGAATTCTGGAAGACACTGCAAGCGCAGTTTTCCTCTTTCATGAAAAGGTTCCCATGTTTGTCCGGGTGAACACAGCTAACGCCCGTCGCCAGAGTGTTTACTATGTTATTCAGATTGGTAGCCTTGGTCCATGGGGCATGGGAGTTGCTCGTCAAATCTGTCCTTTCCTCTACAGACGCTTTTTTCAGTGAAGCAACTGCTTCTGGTGGTGAATAATGTAAAGTTTTTATGCCATTTTTGATGGTCTGTGCAAATGATTTTTTTGGCTCAGCTAACTGACTGGGAGAGACTGCTCTTTCACTTCCTTCAGCATTTTTCAAGTGTTCATGGCCTGTCACAGTTCCGTGGATATCTCCGTTGACATGGACACCAAAGGATGGCTTCTCGTTATGTGCCCACTTCTCTGCTTCTAAGCCTGTCATTCTTTCTTTCTCCTTAGACTGTACATTTTCAAAGGGTTGAGTTTGGTTTGTTTTCACCCTGTATTTTTCACCATGACCACATATACTGCATTCCATGAGTTCTGGTCTGCGGCCATTTACTGGTTTGTTTTCTAAATTTGCCTGTGAAACAATAATAAAAAATTTGTTGTAACAGCTGCTCAAAAACATAAAAATAAGCATAAGATTTACAACAATTAAACCCTACTTTGACAGATATGAGGAATATCTTAATTAAACCCAGGCACAGATGTTGTGGGGAAAAAAAAAGTTGTAAAAAAACAAAAACCCTGCAGCCTAAAAAACTTACTCATATTTACAGCAAGGACTGCCTCACCTCAAGGTGGGAAGTATACAGAGAATCACAGAACAGCTCAGGATGGAAGGGACCTTAAAGATAATCCAGTTTTAATCCCCCTGCCATAGGCGGGGATACCTTCCACCAGATCAGGCTGGCAGGAACAAAGCATGTGCATTTGGTAGTTTTGGCAAACTAAAGAAATGAATTAACACATACAGGACTTTTCTATTTAGACTCAAATCTAAGAATTCCTTTGTGTTTTTTTTTAAAACTCAGTTTGCATAAGCAGATGAAAGTCTCCCTTGAATTCAAAGCAGGACCAAAATCTAATGGCTTGTGCCTCAACAAGTTTATAATTATGCTCTTTATGCTTTCACAGCTGCACCACTGAACTGTTGCACCACCTGGTTGGATGCGTGTAAGAACGGCTGGTTTTCAGGTTAGCTGCACCAACTCCTTCAGAAACGACAAAAGCTGAAGTGGAAAGGGTAACAAGCCAACCACTCTGTCAGCTCATCCGAAAGTTACCATGTAAACATTTGGTTGCCTTGTATGTTTAGACGGTAACTTTCAGGTTTCTGAACAGTCCCTCTTGTAATTGAGCTATCACTAGCAGTGCTGTAGTGAACTCTTAATATTTAGTTGTTGCAGCCACACGATATCTGTGAGGATGAAGACTGTATCAATGTCAGAATCAAGACAGAGTCAGAATACCATGTCCTACCAGAGAATACTCATATAGGCTTCACTTAAGACAGTATTATGGCTATGAGGAGTTATACAATTAAAACAAAAATAAAAATTAATGCAAGAACTCAGGCAGAGACAGCGATAAAGACTGAAATCCAAGTTTTATTACCCTAATTAAATTTTATTTCTATTTATATTACATTTTCTTTTAAAAACTAAATTTGAAGTCACAATGGACAGTACTGATGCTTAATCTCATTGTAGTAGCTAAGACTTATTTAAATATTCTGTAGCTTTAAGCCCTACTTAGCACAAAAAACAGAACTGCTTTTCTGATTAGACAGAAGCGATGCATCTGGTTAATTAACAATACATTAACTGTACACAGAGAATCTTAGCTGTTTGCTGAAAATAGCACCCAAATTAAAATATTTAGTTAAATCTAACATGTTTTAGTAGCAACAGCCAAAATGCATGAAGTTCTCTGAGAAATGAAGTAAAAATGGAAAATAGATCTATGATTAATCATAACCATCAAGGCAATATTGCCAGCAACCCCCAGGCAAAACGAGGCACGTGGACCTAACTCCATCTGGAACCCAGTATTCACCTTAAAACTGACTCTTAATTGATGAAAAATCTAACAGGGAATTCATAGCATGCCTTAAATATTACCTGAGGCATCCACCTCTCATGGAAATGCTATGTAAAAATATATCCAGCACCTACATATCTAAGCCAAACCTATAGAAATCTCATTAAGAAATAAAGATACCATTTTTAATGTTTTAATGTTTTGTTTGTTTGTATATTACACACAGGTACTGACTAAGGCAGTGAACCTCAAGTCCTCTGGATCCTGGAGGCTTTCCATCAATGACTCAAAGACCTGGGGGGATCACGAAGTAATTTCTAAGGGTTCCTCGAAAGTAGGTAACACACAAGTGGATAACCAAGTCTATTGTTAGCAGGGGTAAAGGCTTTAAACAGGCCTCTGCAACCGTACCAGAAAATACTGTGAGGCTCCACCACCAAAGAGTAAAAACCCACAGTTCTATGCCTGTACAAAAGCTGCATTTCAATTACCTAGCTTGCTTTGTTTAACTTCAGAAGGATCTAGGATATGAAATGGCTGGGTTTTCCTCAACACAAGTATACTCAAGATCTCTATCAGTCCAAACATCTTGACTATGTAAAAATGCTATTAGAAGCTATTTAATTCAATGATTAAAAAGCTGAGGAGATAGAAACAAATGGATTAAAATTGTCTCCCAGCATTTGTAGGTTTTCAACACAACCACACATTTTCGTATTCCATTTATAAAGGGTGTCACTCTCTACACAAATAAATAAATAGACTAAGTCTGGAAATTTGAGAGCAACAAGAAGCAGAGGGAAAGAGGAAGGGTTCAACCATGATCATCAGAGATGAAGGATCTGACAGAGTCCACTGACACAAAACCACCATCATACTTTTCTCTCAAATATGCTGCTCCTCACTGAAGTGCTTTTATCTAACCAAAAAGCATCACTGTGCTTGAATATACCCAGTACATTCCCCCTTAGAAGAATATAGGTGCAGTGTTGTGTCCACATAAAACCCCAGTGATCTCAGCAGCAAAGTGGAATTATTAATAAAATTATTCCTCATGTATCGTAATTTCCACTAGCATTACTGGAAGCTGCCTACATGCAATGAGGAAAAAAATAAGAACGAGATGAATCACAGCACTTGCATTATTTGTTTCATATTTTTTTTCCATACAAATAATAGAAATTATCCTAAGATATTTCTTTAAAAAAAAAAATCAAATGATCTTCTTTTTGAGTAATACATTGCCTTTTCTCTTTTGTTACTGTACTGCAATGGATCCTAAAAAATACCTTTTTCCTCCTTTTACCTGACTTTTCAGTGGCCTTTTCTGTTTAATAGGTAAAGCTACTGTTTCCCAGCATAAAAAGAAGCACAGACATAGTAGCAGGGGCAGAGCTCATTTGATTCTTCTCCATCTAAGCCTGGCAGACCAAAAGCAATAGCTCAGCAAAGCCTTTGCAGCAGAACAACCTAGGAGCAATCTATCTTCCGGGCCTGAATCAAAGCACTCCAAACTACAGGCAAGGATACCACACTTCCAAGCAACAGTCTTAAAATTCATGGAAGCTGAGCACGAAAGACCAATCTGATTGATTTCTAAAGCCGGAATAAAAAGCTGGAATAAACTGGATCAATAAAAGTAATTTCCTCTCTTCTTCATTAAGGGGAGCACAGCTCTAGCTGGGGACATAAAACACTAACAAATCTCAAGCTTAGACCCGAGAATAGTTAGTACTATTACAAGAGGAGCCATAGGAGTATGGTCTGATGTAGCCATTACAAAATTGCTTAAACTCAAACCAGACATCTTATATTTTTGTATTTTTTTAATTATACACACACACAAAATTCACTCTAGGAGGCAATGGTTCCAAGCACACATGAAAAGCCAATCACAGTGAATCATTCCCACAAGAGGCAAAAGGCTGTGTGTAATATTGACTTTTCTTTCAACACAAGATGCCTCCAAAGTAACGCAACGGTTTCACCGATTCACAATCCAAATACAATGCCAGGGTGACCCTGAAGACTTTTCCACATTTCCTGTACAACGGCGACCAGAGCACAGGTTTGTATTTCGTTTCCTGCCTCTACAGGTGGTAACAACCCATTTTGTACCAACGGACACAACCAGAAGCAATTATTGCCATGAACCAGTAACAACAGATGCTGCCCAGATCAACAACTGATAAAGTGGCTCTCGAGATCCCAAGAGATTAAAAACCAGCCGCACCCGCTTGCTTGTGCCAAAGCCAGGATGACCTGAACAGCAGTTCTTCCACGGTCACTGTTCAACATGGCAAAAGGGTGGGTGAGCAAGGAGCACCTGCACTCTGCACCTCTTCTCCACGGCAGTGCTGTGCACCAGGCCAGACCCGGCTACAGCCCCGCGTGCCCCCCCGGTTGGCACAGAGCTGCTAGGCTCAGAGCTCAAGTGCTTTGAGAGGAATTTCCTTCCAGAAAAATGGTTTGGGGCGAAGTAAAAAAAGCAAGAGACAGACAAACTTGATCTAAAAGAGGGTGGCCATATCCCTTTGTCTCCCACACTTCAGGTATTCATAAACATTGATAAGATCCCTCCCCCAGTCTTGTTTTCTAAAGGCTGAACCGACCCACGTCCCTCAGCCTTTCCTCATAGCGAGATGCTCCAGCCCCCGTACCATCTTCATGGCCCTCTGCTGGACTCTTTCCAGTACACCCCTGCTCTCTTTGTACCAGGGAGTCCAGAACTGGACACAGTACTCCATGTGAGACCTGACCAGGACACAGTAGAGGGAGAAGATCACCTCCCTTGACCTGCTGGCTGCACTCCTTTTAATGCACCCCAGGGTCCCATTCCCCTAACACAGGTACCCAAAGTGCATGTGTTACAGAAAGAAAGAAAAACTGTAACAGTACCTTTTCTGCTACAGAAGCCAATATAAACTAGTGTGTTGCTTGATTTGTTTGTTTTACTTATGTTTTGATTTATTCAATCATTTATCTTCAACACTGAAACGGAACACTCAAAGAGACACTGACAGCTCTGGAAAATATAGCACTCAATTAACCCACAGGAGAAAAGTGATATGATCAGCAGCAACATGTATTCCCTAACATAACCTTCCCCTAATGTGCTTTAACTCAAATGGAGAGATGAAAGAAACTCGGCCTTTGAACTTATCCATCCTAGCTAATGTCTCCTGTGGTCTGCTCATCTATGGAGCCATCACCATAACATTAACCAAACCCTGCCTGGCCCGTAACTGTAAATGGGGAATCATCACAGAGAGCTCATAAGGGGGTCTTTAGGGAACAGATCACAGCCATGTATAACATTCTTAGCAATGATCCGTAAGTAAAGTGAATTTAATACTGACAGAAAAATAGCAAAAAATGAAAAAAATCAGACATGTTTCCTAAATTGACTGGCAAGGTGGCTGCATGCAAACCTTTCCCTACAGGCACTGGTGAAACTGTGTATCTAACAACAAAGACATCAGACTGCATTTACAAAATGCAGGTTTTAGCTTAGAAAGCAATGACCTTCGGAAGGCCATGACCAACCATGGTCAACAACCAACTGCACAGGAACTACAGAAGCTTCTGTTGCAACTTCATGGTCAGAATGGTTAGTGAGGTTCTCCAGTGCATAAATAACAGTGTAATTAAGAAGACAGATTATTTTATACCCGGTGTTTGGCACTTTTACACCTGCTAGTGGAACAGAGCGTCCAATCCTGGCACTCCCAGTTCAAGCAAGACATTTATATGCTGGACGGGGCTTGGAGGACCATGCGAATGACAAAGGATTGAAGCATCTTGAAGTGAAAGCCTCGAGTCCACTTTCTACAATTTACCAAAGAAAAAGTAAACTGAAAGGCCACAACCTATTGCTAAGTCTATGTGGAATAGAAAGCTAACAACAGAAGGCTCCTTGTTTTAGCAGACAAAAGTATAACAAGACTCAATGACTTTAAGTGAAGGACAGAGAAGTCTGGGCTGCAATTATGGTGCACATTTTTGCAGAGGGACAGAGAGAGTAAAGAATCTTTTAGGTACCTTGTTAGACATTTCATTGCCCTTTTCATCCATGGGAATTCTCAAATTCAAGTTCCTTGAGGTATTTTTAAAACATGATGCTTTAACCCAAATACATTTTTTCAGTTGTACGAGCTGTCAGAAAGATTGCTCAGATCAGAACAAATGATCACAAAAACCTTGCCCGGCTTTGCCATAAGCAAACCAAACTAACACGAGTTCATGAGTTTTGCTCAGTTCAGATCTTTCACTAAGGATCTGAACGGCTGTGTAAGGTCATGTTCTAGTTCCCATAACCTAACCAGGAACACATTCAACTCCTCGTTTAAGTGCCTAACCACCCATTGTACAACCAATTGTATTCACAAGTTGCTACCCACTGGTACAGCAGCTCTGGGACCAGATCTGATGCAAACACACAACCAGTAAATTAACAATGCTACGCAGCCCTGCTGCCGTCCCTCACTCTGAAATTCAGCCACAGGTCCCAAATAGAGCAACAAGTCATGCACCGAGTTGTTTTCAGATTCAAACGTCTGTATTGTAGGAGTACTCCAGCCTGGTTTTAAAGCTGACGAAAGGCCGTAAGACTAGGAAGAATATTTAACACTTGCTACCAATGGAAAAGCCACTGACAGGTAAGTCAAAGACAATTCAGATAGAAGAACTAGAAACAGTCATGCTGATCAGCCAGGCCACCCAACTACAAGCCACTATTCAGGAGTCTGCATCTACGCCTTGTTTATTCCCATGAGGAAAAAAGCTGAAGTGGCAAACAGTGTTTCTCTTACAGCAGCTAGCACACTCACAAATTTCAATAAAGCTAACAACAGAATTTACACACACAACTTGCACTTTCTCCTTCGAGGAGCACCAGGCTCACTCCCATACTGCAGTAGCAGCAACACTCTGGAGCAGCGCTGCAACAGCAGTGGTGTTTGAGTTAGAGAATTCAGGCAGAGTTCAGCTGCTACAAAAATAGATGCTTTATGTTTTTAAATACTTGGAGACTTTTCCTCTTATTCATAAATTCAATAAAAGCTTACTTTGCAAAAATGAAACAGAGCCAAATTTTACTAAAGAGCACCAATTAAATAATGCAACATGGACAACACCAACAAAACACTGGCAAAGGAATTCCCAACTGAGTGTCAAGGCACAAACCACTCAATTTTAAGTCAGGCTTGGAAAGGTTTAATGTTAAAGCTGTTAGGACAACAAGATGACAGCCAAACATGTTCTATACAATAATTTTACAGATGTTAATGAAAAGTGATGACTGCTAGGTCATTTATGCAATTCTGCTTTTTTCTTGATATTGGTTAAGTCTCATATATTTAACACTAAAAAACAAACATTGTTGGAATGCATGGATTCTTTTTAACCTTGCAAATTAAATCTTATAATTACAAATTTATTGTAGTAGGAATTAAAGCCTTTGATCCCTACAAAGGCAAGGCTCTTATACTAATGCCCATGGAAAAGCCTGCTGCAGTGGTGTCTGCAAGTTTGTTTGTTGTGGTTTTTTTTTTTTTTTTTTTTGCATTTGTATTGCCATATATAAAAACTTAGCATAACATCAGAGCACACAAGTGAAAATCTGGTCCCACTCAAGTGTGCTGAGGACTTCTCACTGGGTTTCCTCCCACAAGAGTTACTGAAAGCAATAAACAAACTTGCTTTGCAATATTGTATAGGATTCTAAACAAGTAGCACCCTTTTTCCCAGCATTTTCTAGATACTGTTATTATCTACAAATGTATGAGCATCAGATAGCAAACGCTGACAACTGATTATTGCAGTCTGCAAAACTATCTCAAATACTTCAGTGCCTACATTACACGCAGCAAGTACAAGTGCTCAGTAAAGCTCTTAATTCAATAATAAACACAAATAGTGTCAAGAAAACATACCTAAAATGTGAACATGTTTATTTTGTAATGCTAAAAATTCATTAGAGATATCTAAACTTAAGAACAAACCTGTGCATTAGACCTTCATTCATACATGGACGTGTTTTCCTTCCTTCCCACAAACTATGTTACTTCACTGATTATTTTATAAAGGTTTTTGATCACAGACATTTGCTACCTATTCAAGCTCTGCTCTACTCTAAATTCAACACAGTGGAATGCCCAGCACTGCACTAAAACATTGTGACAAGCAATATCTACAGTGCTAGAGATTCCAAGCATGTGCAATGCCACCCCCACAAAAAAACACCAAAACTGCTAGGATGATTGAGCCTGGCCCTGCTTCATCCTGCCTCTGTCTCCAGCACTCCCTGAGCAAGAAGAGCAGCACAATTCTCACAACTGCTCTACCACAACAGCACGTGAGTTAAAGCAGAAAGCCCTGGTCCTCCCTCCTCGCCCTTTTCTCAAAAGCGTCCCTTTCTTCCCTGACATTCTGCAGGTTGTGGGGGCAAAGAGGAGGAAGCTGGTACTGCTGGGCAAGTAGCGCAGGGGTCCTCATCAGGATGTGGGTGGGAGAGGAAGGGGCACTACAGCAGGGGAGCAAGGGAAGAGCAGCGCCTCCGCACCCACTGAGCACCATCAGCACCACAGGAAAAAGTCCACAAGGGACAGGCTCCAACTCCCCCCAAAACACACTGAATAAAGTTAAGAGTTATAAAATTACTGGAGTGAAATCTCCAATTTAC
The DNA here is from genome assembly GCA_011075105.1 of Heteronetta atricapilla. Classification (NCBI taxonomy): domain Eukaryota; kingdom Metazoa; phylum Chordata; class Aves; order Anseriformes; family Anatidae; genus Heteronetta; species Heteronetta atricapilla. The sequence goes on from CM021736.1 coordinate 3,937,265, forward strand.
AAAGGCCTTCTTTGTTCAGACTCCATTCAAAAAACCCATCTACATACAGGTGAAATTTAATGGCAGCGTACAAAGCAAACACAGTTATTCATGTGGAAGTGCTGGAAAGGCTGCACACAGGCAAGCACAGTGCGGAATTACAGCCATTATCACGCCTGCTCACTTCCAATGAGGTGCATGAGGAGCCTGACAAGAGAAAAAATAATCAAATTTGGACACACAGTTTCAAAAAGGTCCTCAATAAAAAGGAACATTTACTTTTGAAGTAAATGCTTTTAATTTTGAATTAAGTTGACTGCAAAGTTACTCCTTTGTTATTTTAGTTTTAAAAATAAAAGTTGGATAATTTGTGTAAGCCACTCCTATGCCAAAAGTAAACTCACCCTATCGAAAAGAGGAGCAAAAAGGCACGAAGTAGGCAGACACTTCCAACCACTCCTCAAAACAATTTTAATTGGTATTTTCTAAAAGAGTATGTTCCACGGTGAATATGTCCCTTCAAAAAACACAAAGCTGAAGACCAATGCTTTTTGGACAGTGTCCTTTCCAACTCCTATTACACCATTCTGCCTTCTTCCTCTGCAAAATTGCACAGCACTGCAATTCCATCCATTGACTTGTTGATATCTTCTTTTAAAAATGAAGAAAAATAACAAAGTTGAATTACTTCCAGCTACATATTCTGGCAGACATTTTGCACCAAAACCCATACACTCTAAGTTAGAATGGATGCTCAAAAATCAGTTAAATTCATGCTCACTTAAAGCATTATCCTGCACATTGCTAGTTGCCTCTGTTAACTCTTGTTAACACACACGAGGTTAAGAGAGTGCATTTTTAATTTTAGCAGCAAAGCAAACCACATTTTGGAAAGGAATACCAACAGCAGATCTGCCATACCGACTTTGTTTCTAAAAACTGTTTTTGTTAAGAAACACCATGCTTTCTACACATGATAGAGAAATATTAAGAGAGTGCTCAAGTCTGTGATGGAAATGACGCTCCCACTAGTTCTCAATACAATGTTTAGAAATAAATCAAGTTCTAGATTATGAGTCATCTCTGGCTTCTGGCTTGGATTAAACCAAGCTGATTTTAAAGTTTAGCAGACATCTTTCACACTTTTCTGGTGCATGGATTACCATGACAGTGTTTGCATGTAAACATGCAAACAGAATCAGCCAGAGAACAAAGAATGTGCACACAGTTATAATGCTCACTTAGCACCACATATATTACTGGGGATCTCTCTCTTCAGTCGCTCTTTTTTAAAAAATTATGTAAGAAAAATAACCCCATGAACGCAGCAAACATCTGCAGCCATCCAAACAGCGGCCTTGGCTCCACAGAACCTAGCAGGAAGACCATGGAGTGCACTTCTTCAGCAGCTGCACCCTGCTTTGTGGGAGGTTTCCTTACCGGTGTCACTGCTCAGTGTGATCTCCCTGACAGTACGATGCCAAGTTCAGCTGTCCTGCTCTTCTGAGCTGGGGTTATAAACTTGTGTGTGGCTGCAAATGCTTCCTCACCTTTAAGAGGAGAGGTGCACTGCACTGCCCAGGTTGAGTGAGAACACTGCTAAGTGGCTAAAAGGAGAATGCTAATAGCTAAGTGAAGCAGAGATTATAACATGTCCTTTGAAATGCAGTGAAATTAATTTTTCAGTATGAATCCCTTCTATCTAGATTTTCCTGCTTAAGTGGGGAAAACATAAAAGATAATCTGGAAAAAAAAAAAAAGAGTATTCCTTCTTTAATACCTATTTCTACGAACTCACACCAACTCTTCAAGGAACATTTGCTCATTAGAAGAGATGAGTATTTCAGATGTTCTTTCAAAATAATTTTGGAGAACCAAACACAGCAGTTATGGCACAGTGGAATTTCCTAAATGACTCTTAAAATAATGAGAAAGGAGCAGTAAAACACAGACATGGAAAATGAAAAATATTAAACAAGAGGTACAACGTAACAGAATGGGTCACTTGTTCATACTGTTTCTATCTGTCCAACCTGGTATCAGCAGGAAAGCATTGTGTGTTTTCACCCAATATAGAAGACCTCAGTCCTAAGAAGTATAATTAGGAAGATCATCAACCCTCTGGATAAATCAATGTGCTTGTATAAAGACTTGGATGATTGGAGAAATACTAACTCAACGTATCACAGGAGCAGAGTACTATAAAACAGCCTTTAAGAAAGTTTACAATCCTCTTAGAAGCAAAACACAATGAAAACTTAATAAATCCTGTTAAAATTTTGCACGTGTCACTGGTTAGCATCCCTCAACCACTATCGATCATTAAAACAAAGGCTGAGGTTGTAACCCAACAGATACAATACCACTTGGCAAGGCAGTCTCACCAATAGGCCAGGTTAGAGAGTCATATAGCAGAGTGTCATATTTTAAAGTGGCCTTGTGAAGAAGTCTATAAATTATGTGGCTTTTTGTAAGTTTACTGCAGTTGACAGAGATGCAACCTAATTTAAATTGACCAACCTGCCTCCCTAAAAACAAAGCTAAACCTCTCCAACCCCAGGGTAACAACTCCATGAGACGCCTTCAAGGGTACCATGCTTTACTTGGTGCACACAAGTGAGCAAACTCAAATACAATTCAGCACCATGAAACAAAGACAAAATGCCAGCAAACTGAAAGAACTGTCCCTACAAACAAAGGGGAAACACCGCAGAATCAATTCAGCAAAGGAAAAGTCAAAGCAGAAATAAACACAAGCCCAATGACTAACATATGATACTATGCACACACACAAAAACAGACAAGCCTTTTTCCATTTAAGAGCCAAGAAAAAAACCGTTCGGAAGGCTTTTTGGAAAGGAGAGGAATGACAGCATCATATTACATAGCAACCTGCCCTGCCATCAAATCAGAAACAGTGGTAAAACCAACTCGGGAGAAAAATCTGAGGACCCTCTATGAACCCCACTCGCAGGCAGACATCTGACACAACGCGGCTACCTATGACAAGAAAGATTTCTCAGATTTGACAGAACAGGTGTCGGACCAACTCCACGGCACAAAACTGAGTGACCCATTTACAAAACATCCTTATTTTGCACACCCTCTACATAACCACACAAAGCATATGATGAACACACGCTCAAGTTTTAACTGCACCTTGCCTTATGCTACAAAAGTGGCAGCAACTAAAATGGGCATATCCACGCCTTAACGAAACACACTGATTTAGTAGATCTATCTATTTAACAGAAGAAGAGGAGTACTTGTTAGCATTTTATAAGCACTACTGCTTAGCATTACATAGCTAAGCACGCAAGGAGGTTTGCACAACTTCACCCATATGAAGATACACACTTGAGGTCAGACATTTGCAAGTCAAGTAACTTATTTGCTCCTTCCTTAACTTTTAACTTCACCGTGTCTTACAAAATTACAACTTCTTTCAGCAAGTTTCTGCAATATGTAACAAAGACAAAGGTGCTAAGGAACTGGGATGATTTCAAATGAAATCACGCTACAGACATTCAGCACTTAGCACATCTACCACGTCCCGTAACGGCTGAAATTTTTATGTACTGAAACAATGCTAAGCTATGTTAAAATCACATTTAGCTGCACTCCATATAAAGAGAAGAGCTCTACAAATAAGTTTAACATAGCATTTTTCTCACTTTATCTTCTTTTTACAGTTGCACCATCCGTCCTTCACCATTTTAGTTGGAAAGAACCAGATTCAGAACTTATTTATATTCAAAATACTCTAAAGATGAACTGAAAAAGGCAACGTGAATTTGCTACCTGTTACTTTTTAAAATTAAAAAACTGGCCACAAATGTAGTGAAACTGTACATTGGATAAAATATGAAACAATATAGTTGGAAAAACAAGTTTTTGTTGTTGTAAAAGATAGCCATCTTAAAAATCCTGATGAAATGTTACCACGTGAAACCGAAGGTTTTTTTAAGTTTATAGAATTTTCAGTTTCACTTGAGGTGTTCTGAAGTTTAAAGAAAAAAGGAAATGAAAACTACTGCAATTGAGGTATGAAATTTCCAGTTTCGTTAATTTGGTTTACATTAGAACAATGACTTCTCACATTCAATTTCACATGCTGTAAAAGCTGGATATTGAAAAACCCAGCCCATGTTCAATGGCTATCTTTGGAAGGAGGTGAAGCAGAAAAAGAGAAAATTAAAGCGACCGTTGGATACAATGGGAAGCAAACTTTGTAGTCTGCAGTGTCCTGCAGAAAGACTCAGCTATGTATACAACATGCTGGAAAGAGGAGGGGAGAGAGGGAGAAAAAAGAAAATGTTCTGGGCTTCAAAATTAGCTAATCTGCTGAAGAGCTGGAAAGCGCTGTTTCCAGGGTTAACCCTTTGGCCTCCTGGTCGGCGTGACAAGGAAAGACTGCTTAAACCGAGGGGAGAAACATTAAAACGATCGTCGGTTACCTTAAAAACTCTTTGCTTCCTCCTCTGAGGCCTTTTGTTTTCAGTTAGCACCTAAAAAAACACCAAATCGCACAGTAAGTTGCGGTCACAAAGGCAGCCGGCTCCGCTCTGCCTCCCGAAGTGCACCATCTCGCCAGTACCCCGCACGCCCGCCCCGCGGCACCCCGGAGGGCCGCCGGCGGCTCGACGCGGCCCCGCCGCGGGCCGAGGGGAGAGGCCCCGCCGCCCCCTGGAGCCGGCCTGGCCGCCGCCGCCCCGCATTCCTCACAGCGGCGCCCCCCCGGCGGCCATCTTGCTTCCTGCCGCAGCGCCGCCCTCCCCTCCGGCCGCCGGCGCGGGAGCGAGCGCGGCCCCGCGCGCGCGCGCGCACCCCCCCGTTCTCCTTTCCCCCCGCTCCCGCCGCGCGCGCCCGGCCCAGCCAATGGGGAGGCGGCGGCCGCCCCGCAGCGCCCCCCCCCGGCGCTGCCCGAACAAAGGGGCTCCTGTGCCGGGCCTGCGGCGGCCGCCCGCAAGACGCGGCCCGGACCCGCCAAGGGGACGCGGAGCCGGAGTCGGGGGGGGGGGGGGGGGGGGGGGGGGGGGGGCCCCCCCCCCGGGGGGGGGGGGGACGGGGGGGGGCGCGGGGGCCCCCCCCCCCCCCCCCGCTGCCAAAATCCTACAAATAAAGCGGAGTCGTGCGCGGGGGCTGCCCGACTGCAGCCCTGCGGAGCTCGCCCCGGAACGACTCGAGCCGAGACAGGCAGGAGCTGGGAGAGCTCGCCGGTAGAGCAGCATCTTCCATCCGAAACCAAGAAAAAGGGGCAGGCTGGCAAGCTGCCCGCCGCCTCTAATTGCAGCATCCTTCTTAAATACGCCTGGGGTTTCGGCAGCACGTCAGAAAGCCACAAGCAAGCAGGCCTCATTGTTGGGTCCTATTTCCCTGCTCCTCGGATTACAGCTATTAAATGAGATGTCTTCAGACACCTCGGGAAGGCCAGCGAGCTCCTGCTCACCACTTTCCCCTCGACTCCAGACCCCACAGAGCCCCCGCCTCTATCACCCACCCGAGTCCCTGCCAAAACAAAACACACAGCACAACCCCTCCAGGCCCTAGGACACGGCCCTGGGCAAGCCCTGCAGAAAGCGGCCTTTCTGTTACATCTGCACAGCCTGCCCATGCAAAGCCCTTTTCCCCAGACAACCTAAAAATAAGGCAGGGCTCATCACCTCACCGCCCCACACACAGCTCTGGAGACCCCCAGGCCCTGCCCCGCAGCGCACCCGGGCGACTTGGACGTGTGCCATGACATGACAGCAGCCCCACAGGCTGCTTCCCCAAGATGAGGTGGGCTTTTAGTCGCAAACAGCTGAGAAACAACCTTCAGCAGTTCCTGCATCAGCTCTGAAAACTGCCGTCTCAGAAAAACAAGAGAAAATGCTCAAGTTCCCCACTGCCGGGCAGCTGGGCTTGTCCAAACGCTCTTTTCTCTGGGGAATGTTCCTGCTGTATTCTGCCATCCCTCTCTGGAGGTACAATACCAAGCTTTTTTCCCCTGCCTTTCAAAGCTTGCTCACACACCTTTTCCTTATCTGGCTGCTCCTTTGGAAACCAGTAAAGGTTTAGGATTTCTTCACCAGCTCCCAGCCACCACAGCCCGAGTCCCTGCAGGGCGGCGTTACCTGTAGCGGCACTGCCGTGCGGGGGCTGTGAGCATAGCCCGCAATGCTTTCTCCAGACCTTCTCCTTGCCGCGTCCCTGCAAAACCCATTACCTTCAGCGAGGTAACATACCACTGAGGGTTTATGGGGATGTTATTTTTAAGGGATATTTTTCAAGTCCAATATAGTTTTCAAATCTTTATCTGGACGATGTGTGAATTAATGAAAATAACAGTAACATAACCAATACCAGCTCCAAACATGCAACCGATACTCTCTTGGGGTTGAATGCTTGGGCGCACACAGCCCCATGTGTTGGACTATGCACTTCAAACTACATTCACGGATCCTACAAGCCAGGTCTGACTCTCTCTATCCATAAACCCACACAAGACCTTAAGAAAAAAAAAATAATGCATTTTATGGTTTTGTTTTTGTTTTTTTTAAACACCACGCACAGACTTCCAAGACTTGCACCAGCTCTCCTAGAGCCACCTAACACAGAGCTCTCATCGACTTCCCTGACTTCGGCACTGTTGACTCAAAGTGCAAAGAAACGATTCCCTTTAAGGCAAAACATCACTGTTTAAACTGTGATTGTGCAGAGAACATCCATCCCCTCCACCCTCCTCCCAGTGAATCACCTCCAAAAAATGCTTACATTCCACCACCAGGACAGACAGAGCCACGCAGCTCCTCAAACTAGGAATGAATGCACTGAAGCCAGCCTAATTTCTCTTAATTACGTGCACTTTCTATACCATGGACAGAGACCTACAGCTGTTTTTCTCCAGCTGCCCTCTGTTCAAACCACATCGCTGGCATTAAGTCCCCACTGCTGCGGTCCCAACCCTATCACGGTTTGGGAAAACACAGTGGGATTCCCTTCCGGAGTGGGAAAATCTTATCTAAAGGATGGCTGCTAACAGAGATAGTGTTTCCCATTCCCCTGACACCCACCCCGTATCTCAACATCTTTGAAGAGCTCTCGTAATGTATGTACACTGTGGAAATGCTTTTCTCAGAGCAGAGTTTCTGCAGAATACAAGAGACCAGACTTGCTTCTAGGGATATCCGAAAAGGCACCAGGTTTCATTCAAATACAATTTTATGAGAAAATACCCAACATGTTCAGAAATGTCAGGAATACTTCATTTCCTCCGTGCAGTACTCAAACTTCATACAACATTTAACGAGAAATGAGGGAGGCCTCTGGTGCAGCTCTAAATGTATTGCACAAAACACAACCAGTTTAATAAAATAAAAGCGCACAAGAAATAAGCTGCCAAAGAAAGGCATATAAACAAGGAATTCCTCAAAGAAAGCAAAAGGAACATCTAAAGAGGAAAGGGTGAAGGGGCAAGGCTAATCTGCAAGGAGGAGGTCAGGCTGAGCAACGAGAAAAGATGTATGTTTAGCCTGGAAAACAAAGGTTGACAGAAAAACTGGAGTGCTTCCTTTCACTGACCCTGCCAAACCCCTTTTTAAAACACGGCTTTCAAACTGTTTCCTACCTCATCTACACCAATGCTCTTCCACGAGCTTCTTCAGTCCCCCTGGCTAAGAACAAATACAGAAGGACATCATGGTGCTACTCTCTTGCTGTAACAAGTCAGGATCAGCCTCTGTCACCTTTATTGCTTTATTATAGATCTTAAAGTCAGGTTTTAATTGTCCCTTCCCTTTTATTAAGAAGAGTATTTGGACAGTTGAGACACAAAAGGATCTTGACTCAACTGTAAGCCAAACTCTTTAAACCTACTTCCCTAAACATTTTCATTTAAAATACACTTCCCTCGAAGGAAAACATAGCATAGCCTCACTGCTATGGGACTTGTCTTTCTCCTTGCCTCCTGTGAAGACGGAGCAGACATGTCTGCGAAACCTGGCAAGTACAGGACGGAGCGGTGAAAACAGGAGGTCTCCTGAGATCTCTGCAGCAAGCGGGGATTTCTACCTGCTGCAAGAACACGCTGTTTTAATGAAGCTGCTGTTGAGAAACATTTTGCAGGTGCGTTCCCCACAGTGTGAACTGCTCTGAGTGCACGCTGCTGCAGAGACTTGAACCTGAGTTTCCCACATCCCAAGGCAAATGTCCCAGTGACTTCACTACTGGGATGGCATCTCCCCCTCCACAGCTCAGCCGCTATCCAAGCGGAGCAACTTCCAGCAGCACACAGAGGCTGGCTCTGCAGCACAGAGGTCAGGGAATTCAGTTGGGATGTGGGAAATCGATGTTCAACTCCCTACTTACCTGATTTAAAGCCTGATCTTGAACTGAAATCTCTCAGAAGGTCAGTGCTGTTATCACAGGGGCATACAGACTGTCTTTTCCCCTCCTCTTTGTTCCAAAAGTAATGACCTGGGTTATAAAAGGCTGATGGATCAAAAAAATGAGTAAGAAACAGAGGAAAAAATAAGAAAAGTATTTGTGGGGGATATGGTACGAGAGACAAAGGGAGAGTGGCACGAGAAATGAAATGAAAGAAACAGAATAGACAATTAGAAAGTCAGAGAGATGTGAAAGGGGAAAATGCAGCTACATTTTGCTCCTGAAGGTTATTAACTTATTTCTACGTGTTGACTCATTACAAGCAAATTATTCTAACTCCAACTGAAGAGCACACACAGCCTTCCCTCTTTTGCCTGCTAACCTTAGCTATTTTGCAACACACACCCTTTCCCTAATAATTTACAGTCTCCTAAGACTAGCATCATTTCCCCCCTCCCCTCTAGAACACAGAGCTAAACCATACTCACTGCTGATTTTATGCATTTACACAGGAGGAACAACAATAACTCTAGCTCGCTTTAATCTACCCTTCTATAGATATCAGAGAAAGTCACAACACAACTTGCTAGCTCTACAGAAACCCTAAGTCCTCTAAAGCTGTACAGTGACCAGCATTTCCCTTTGCAGAATTTTAAGATGCATCTCAAGCCTCAAAAGGGGGACTTAATTTGAGACTCTTCGGGCTTACCTCAAGAGGTAGTGTGATCGGCGGCGGTGGCTTTTTCAGTTCTTCACATTTTCTCTTTTTACATATCCGGTGACTGGTTTTGCGTTTCCTGCAACAGCTGCATTCTTCACAATTTGTTTTCCGCAGACAGGGCTCACAGACTCCACAACGCCTTCGTTTCTTTTTCTCTAACATAGGGAGCAGAGTTGAATAAGGAACAGGGTGATCACCAGCTGGATTTGTACGAGAGGATGGCCCTGAGGCCTCAACTGCTTCAGTGCTGTCGCTCACGTTGTCCTGAACCAAATTCAAGCTTATTCCAACACTTCCCAGCTGTGATGAATAATCATTATGCTGCAGTCTTGAGTCAGCTGGCAAGTCTGCATTTATGGCTTTTTCTGAGGCAAGAGCAGAGATTTCCGTGCTTGAAGGCAACTCTGAAACAAAACCTTCAGAGAATTGTCCAGAGCTTTCACTGGAGATTTTATCGACTGTGCTTTTTTCTAAATCTGACGATAAAGCGGGGACATAACCTGAATTCAAAATTAATGTCTCTGCATCAATACATTTAACAAGTTGTTCAATATCCTCCACTTCAATATTGCTTAAAGAGGTATCGGAAACTGGTTCGCATGCTGTAAATATGTTTTGTGAGTCAGATTCTGAAATCTCTCTGGTATAGCTCAAATCTGAATTTGAGTCAAGTTCTTTGTGAATGGGTACAAAATCCACAACTAGTTTCATGGGGGATTCTGCAGGCAAGCTTACACCTTCAAGATGTAAAAGTGAATTTGATTCAGTGGCAGATAAAGAGTTGGAATTTGAAACAAAGTCTTTATTCTCAGACTCTAAATCCCAGTCTGCCTTTGAGCAGGACTCTGCGAGCGAGCTTGAATCTTCTAAATGTTCTTGTGAGTTAAACTCAGAGGTAACTATGGGTGCAGAACTCGAGTCATGTTCTTCACTAGCTAGCACCAGGTCTGACTCCGTTTCGGTGTGCGGTTCAGCAAGCGGGACTGACTCTTCAGCTGCTGCTGAACTGAGGTCTGAGGTATCAACAGAACCGGAGTCAGGTTCTTGACTGTTAGGCACCGGGTCGAAAGGAACCTCTACATGCTCCTTTGAGTTTGATTCAGAGGCAGTTATGGAATCAGGAGAAGATGGAAGCACAAGTGCAGCATCTTCAACAAATGCTTCAGCTGAACTATCTGCTTTGAGATCAGCGGGGTTCTGCTCACAGGGCAGGTCTTCATGCTGAGATCCCACCTCTGACACTTCAGTATCGCCATCAGTTACCTGATCGCCATCAGTTACCTGAACAGCATCACTTACTTCAGGTACTCCTACCTCCTCCTCTTGACCAGCACACGTGGCAGCAGGCTCTTCATCTGCGCTGCGTGGAGCATCCTCTACAGGCAGAGGAGCTACCTCATTTTGTGCTGAATCCTGTTCCGACGCTTTTTCACCCGCTTCTACATTTTTTTCTTCTACTACTGCCAAGGCTTCCTGTTCATGTTTTTCCTTTGTTTCTAGCCTTTTTTGTGCTGCAACTTTCCTAGGTTTTGCAATTATTGGAGCTTGGGAAAATCTACGGGAGAATGATCGGTTACGAAGAGACATTGTAAAGCCGTTGAAGTTGAAAGCATCCTGGTTATGAAAGAGGATATTGTCAGCTTTCTCCAAACTCACCCACGGTGTTCCAGACAAGGTTCTGGTGACACTGCTCCTGAGAAGTCTACCTGAAGAGCTCATGATTGGTTTCTTTTCTTGCTGTTTTTTCTTAACATCTTTTTCTTGTGCTGGCTTCTTGCATTTTCCAGAACTAACAGCTTTTGTGGAAGTCTTTGCAGTTTTCTTTCTCACTTGGCTAGATTTCTTTTTGCCCTGGTTAGTTTTCCTTTTGCCTATCTCTTCCTTTTTGGCTAATCTGGAAGGCCTTGCGTGGTGAGCCATGTCTGCGGAGTAGTAGAAATGTTAAGAAGAGAGATGGAAAAAAATCATGAGCTCTTGAGAGAATTTTTCAATAGAAAACTGCACACTCCCATTGCGGCTCTCTGTAGTGATACAGAGTCAACTCTGAAATAGAAAAAGATATAAAATAACATTAATAGAAGCCTAATTAACACAGGAAGCACATATGCTAAAATAATCATTTCAAAATACAGAGGTAGAACTAGACACATTGTTATTGGGTGTGAAGTTCAATCAACACAAAAGCTTTGAAAATATTAGTATACTGCAAAATGGAAAACTTGCCTAAACTCCTGGAACACCAACAAAGAAGTGAGCCAAACTCTAGTGATCATGCAACACCCCATATTTACAATTTTATACCATTTTTTAAAGGATTGAGTTTTCTCAATCTTATTTATGGTTTATTAGCCACTTTCGCTTGGGAAAGGAGAGGTAAAATTTACAACCACAGACACACTGCAGAACATAAAACTACCACCCTAACGACATTTGGGGAAAAGGAAAAAGCTGAGTTCACCTGGTGTATGTGCACACTCATACACCACCCCAAGGCCATCCTTCACACTCCAACAGGCTGCCCACCATGGTGCAATCCAGGCAAAAAGGGAGAATTAACTACCTCCCTAAGCACATCTAGCTTGTAGTGCTGCTCACAGAGGAACTGGACCGGGGAAGAATCTCCTTTCCCAGGGTTACATCCTGGGATAACGCACCAGAACACCGTGCTATGCTGCACGCCTGGGTCCTGCCTAGCTATATCAAGTGTACTATGCAAGCCATCACCTCTGCTTCGCCAGCAGGACTACATTTGCCATCAACACAATACCTACCACAAGGTTTACCCTAAGCTTTTGCCCCCAAATATGACTGCAATGCTAAAGCCCCTGACCTCCCCAAATACAACCCAGCCATCTCTGAGGATACAACCAACTCTTCTTGCTCCAGATCAATTTTCTTCAAGGTGGTTTGTGTTTTTTTTATGGTTTTAAAGTGTGAAGCAATTCTTTTAAGTACACAGTTTTTAAGTACATGCTATTTTAAAATACCTGTGGAAGGCTTTAGAAATTTTATTTAGCTCTTCAAATAGATCAGATGGCTAGACAAGAGCATCTTAAAAATGGGAGCAGGCAAAGCTAGAGCAAGAGACTCTAATCTCAGACAGGAGAGTGCCTTCCCTTTGTCACCATTCCTAGAGACCAGCAGGGCTCTTAGGCAGAGCCCTGCCAGTGCAGCCCAGCCTACTTAATGTGTATCGGTACTACACCACCCAGGTTTGGCTGGTGCAGGGCGCACAGAAAGGAACAGGACATGTAAAGAGAGCAGGCTGTCTGAGAACAGATCCCATCTAAGCATAAAAGGGTGCAAAAACCTCACAGCAGCATTGCAGTGTGCCAAGATAAGCTCATCAGCCCACCATGGGGCTGGTCTAGCACAGGCAACGTGCACGGCCTCCTATGCAGGACCACTATCTCTTGCTGCCCCCCAAACAGCACACCAGCAGTAAGCTCATCTCCAGCTTTGCCTCAGCTGGGAGCAGGCTGCCCAGTTAGCACAATACCTGCCAAGGCTACTGCTAACTTTCCCAAACTCTTTTCTACCTAGCACTTTGAAACCCCGTTCCTGCCCATTCAGAAGCATCAAGCTGAGTGATCCTGTGTACTACAGAATATAAACCTAATGCTTCAAAGGCTGTTGCCAAAGACCTAAACAGCTCCTGCAGAAGTGCTCTACAGAAGGTGGGTGAGACACTGAAATAAGATAAATACAAAGCTGAAATTAAGGTAATATGAGAGTTTTCCTCCCCTTACCCTTTCCTGGAGAGGCGGGGGGAAGGGGAGCATGGCCAACACTTGCCACTCCATGGACCCAGTGTCAAAGAGGCTATCGGCACCATGTCAACAGGTCTACAAAAACTGGTTGTTAGCAGCCTGCAAAAAGCTTCCCAGTTTTCTTGTGGTTTGATGAGACAGGGCTCCCCGCTCCAGGATAGCCTGGAGGGCTGCAAAACCAGCTGCAAACAAGCAGCAGGCAGCACATCTGTAGCCATTAGTGGCTGGTGCTACATAACAGTGGTAGGAGAGGAAATGCGAGCTACTTTCAGAGACTATAGCCAGGAGAGCAAAAAAGAAAGCAAGCAAACAAGAGCCAGACAGTATGGGAATGTGTGAATCAGGAGGGGACCAGAAGAGAGGAGATAAAGCTTTTTCTCTTTATCAGCCCTGAAACAGAAGCAGAATGATGAGAAAACAGATCAGGAATGGAAACAGACTGGATTTCTGAAAATACTGAATGCGTGTTAACACTTTGGTCACACTACTTCTCTACATAAACAGCAGCCACTGCTGCTGTGGAAGTTTTGGAAGCATGATGTCCAAAATTATCAATTAGAAGCTTCATTTATAACTATCTTGTCAATCTTTATTTTTCTTTCAAATTGTATTTATGTGATATGCTTTCACCTGCATTTAGAAATTTCAACACTGTTGCTTCAAGACTGCAGAAGTAAGACTATCCTGTTACATTTTGGTTCTGGTTTTTGTTTGTAACAGAAACCCACCTGTCTGGCAAGAACATAGAAAAGTGTCAAAGTGTTGCTGCTTTTCAGAGCCAAAATCAGAGGCTCTGAATACAGACGGGTTGAAGATCTTTTTCTTGGTAAAGAAAGAATGGTGTTATTTGTAGGAAATTGCCTGGCATTTAAATACTGTGTTAGAGAAGATGAGACAGGCTGTTACTATTGTCTTGCTCAGAAATGACAACACAGGAACATACAGAAACCAGCAGCAACTGTATCCATGTTGTTTTGATTTTGTCCCTGGAAATATATAGATCTGAGTAATACATCTCTGAAGGTCTTATTTTTTCCCTTTTCTTTTAATACTGGGCTCCAGTTTTATTTGTCTGGGACTGAGCACCTGACCTCCAAGGTGATTGTAAGCTCCTCAGAGAAATGCCTGTCAGCACGAAATCCTCACTTCCACTTAAAGAAACCCCAGAGTCTTGATGCGTACTACTCTGCCACAATAATCTTAACAGCTAGATGAAAAATGGCATTTTAAAAAGAAAGTTTCTAATAAAACCAAATTACATTGTTACTTTCTTGCTTACATTTCTACATTTAGGACCAAAATATTAGGTAGCTACAAGCTGAGCATTCAAGTTTTGTTTTCTGTTGCACTAAGGAATATTTTACCCTCCCTTTTCCATTTAAAGGGCTGGCAATGACTCTGCGTTGATGCCTGCAGCAGTTGCAAATTGCCTAGCGTCACTTCTTAAGGACAGCCAATACCAACACCACACTAGTCACATTTCAAAGCAAGAAATTACATTTCCAAAATATCTATGTCAACTAAAAAGGATTATCAAATATAAACCTCATGGGTCAATACAACAACTTGTCAGTTTTTCACCGCCCTGGAGAGAAACAAACTTACTTCAATGCTCTCCTCTCAATGCCACGTCAGATGGGACCTCCCATGCCCTCCCTGAAAGAAAGGACGGGCGTCCCTATAAAGTGAACCAGGTAATAAGTGCAGGAGGGTTTGCAGGGAACTGCCCTAGATAATAACAGTGCATCCTTGAGCTGACTTATCTCTTTAATTCATGTGCAAAACCGAAAGCTGGTTGTAAGGCCAGTTGCTTAAGTTTTGCTCACAGTAATAAATCTGGAGCAATCCCACTGACTGCTATAATCCTCAACAAATACCACTAAAAAGCTAATCAAGGCCTAAATCTTCTAGTCTCATCTGGGTCAAAACTCCAAACAGCTATAACGAGAATCTCGTCTACAAAGCACTGGGGGGAATTTAACCCCATATTGCTGGAATGCCTCCAGGAAAAAAAAATAAAATAAAAATAAAATAAAATAAAGGAAGAAAAAAAGCTGCTCTTATTTACTTACATTTTCTTTACACAAAATAACGTAAAAAAATCCTTTTAGAAGTAGTGTTTATCAAGATTCTGTTTCATAACTAAGTGGAAATCTGAAACAAATTGAACGATATGTTTTCATAAAATGATGGCAGCCTTTTCATGACGTCATGAAAGAGAGCAAGTGACCTCTAAAAAAAAAAAAACAACAAAAAAACACAGCTGCATGAGAAAAATCACACAGCTAGGAATAGTCAAGCCTGGTTTTGCTACAGCCAGAATTAACTAATTAAATGCATTTTGTTTCAGTGTTTAGGTGTCTTTTAAAAAGTCACTTGAAATCAGCCTGATGGGGAAACAAGATCCAGAAGCTTTCAAAAAAGCCACTTCAGCAATAACGAACAGGTCCCAAGCAATAAGGGTCTCCATTTGACTTGGATGTCACACAATCTCTGTTCTACAATTTTGAATTGAGGAGCATCTCATCTTCCAGCTGCAAGTGCTTTAAAGGACGATGCAAGACACACCGGAAAAGACAGAAAGTGGAAAACCTGACCTTCACGCTAGATACAAAATCTTTTTTCAGCCCGTTCAGAATTGTCATATCATCTGGATGTTCCTCCCAGCTGCACCTGCTTTTCAATCTTGCTCCATTCTCTGCGTCTCCTGACTGCTCTGTACAACACTTTGTATATGAAAAGAAGGGAAATGGGTTAAGAGGAGGGAATTAGCTTTAAATCCATCCTTCTCCCCCCCCCCCCCCCTTAATCCTTGAGCATCCATTTGGTTTTGGTTAAGAAACAGAAATGAAACTTCTCACCTGCCTTCTCAGGATCGTGAATTATTGTACACAGGCTCTTGTAGAGGCCTCTCCCCTGTCACCCACCACCACACAGCCTCTCAGACCTCTCCTGCAGAACCACCACTCCAGACAGGGCTGCAGCCTCGCAGGCCTTCCAACAGTACTATTTTCTATTTTTCTACATTGATGTTCGCCAGCTTGCTTTCCAGGATCATGCCACTCCTGAGGTGAACTGGAGTATTTTATCCAGCTATATTCAACTTAGACTTAAGACAATGCTTCCCAGTAGCACAACCACAATCTGGGACAGGCGCTGCAGGATGCTGCCTCAGTTTGAGAGCATAACCCTTCTGCTGATGCTCAGCAGCTGGTCGAGCAGCAAGGCCTTTGCCCTGACGTTTATCCCTCCTGGACCCTGCCTCTGAGCCTGGAGCAGAACAGGACTGCCACCAGGTCCCACTTCCCCCCTCTGCAGAGCGAGCTGAGGGCTGCCCCAAGGCTTGCGTTCTCAGTCTCACTGAATTCAGCAGGAGATGTCATGACCCAGCATTATGCAATATCACGACTTCAGCATACACTTTGAAGCCTGCACAGAGAAGGAAACTAGCAAAAGCACCACAAAAAAGCCCTCCTAGCTTAGGGAAAGTTCTATTAGAACAATTTAAAAAGGGAAAAAGAAAAAAGGCAAGGAACCACACATGCTTAAACCACAAAACTCAATTAAACCTCAAACAAGTGGCACCAAAAACCCATTGTGAAGGCTCACACCGCATGCGCAAGCATCACCTCTCAGACCCAGGGAGCAACATCCATTTGCTTTCATCTGCTAAGCACAGCCAAGCACTGACCTTAACTTGAAGAAACGCTAAAAAGCAAAAAGATAAGTAATTTCTAAAGGCTCATCAAATTAAAACTTTTTCCAACACAATACTCCCAGAATTTTGGAATAAAAAAAAGCAAACAACCCCCCCAAACTAATCTTATTTCCTCCCAATTCTACATTTATGCTGTTTTAAATTTTATTTTTGACAGCATTGGACTCCATTCTTTGAAGATTTTACCTTAAGAAAAAAAAACAACCACCCTAACTGAATCACCTTATCTCAAACTCAATTAAAAGAAGGGGGAGGTGGAGGGAAGAACCTTCAGGCAAAGATTAAGCCTGGAAAATTTCAGCCTGAAAGGTGTTTTGAAATGTAAGTAACCGAAAACAGAAAGCAGGATGGAAATGCTTAGGCTGGCTTTAACAAGCACGGGTAGTGCACCAGCCATAATAAAACGTTATCAGTGGGGATTGTGAATTATTACACAATGAAGAAGTCGGTTCTACAGAAATCACAACTATCAGAGAGATCCTCCGTCTCGCCTTGAATTCCTCCCTGATTACCTGTCCCGTGTAAACCAGCCCATCCTGCGTAACCCAGCCTCCTCCTTCACAGCCAGGGCCAGCCCGGCTACCTGCCCAGACCCAGAACAAATGCAACGTTTTCTGGATTCAATCTCTACTCTTAATTTGTGTTGACTGACATTAATGAAAACAAGGTGATTACTGTGTGGAAGAGCCCTCCGCCTCTCCATAAAAGTGCCTTAAAAAGCATACTGAGCACAGGTGGGAAAAACTACTGGTCGGAAGATTTTTGAATTATTTTCACAGGTTTCTGTGCTGGCTGTAAAATTTAAAGAGACGCCTTTGCCCTTTAAGCCTGCTTGGTCACACTTGAGATATCTAGAACTGCAAGAGCACGGTTGCTCAGTTTTGCTGTTATAGCATTGATGCCTCTGGAAGCGGGGCTCTCTGGCCAGGTCTGTGCTGGTCGCACTCTGTCGCTCTTTAAAGTCTCTCTGGGGTGCAGGATCGGCTGGGCACATGACAGGCACAACTCCTCAAACTGCTGCTGTGCCTCGTACCTTCTGCAGACCCTACACGCTCCTGGGGTGCGCTGAGCTGTACCTTGGCGAGATGAAGAGGTCCTGCCCCCCTGCAGGCTGCCCTGTCCTCTTCCCTCACCCATCCCTCGCAGCGAGCCATGCCATCCTCTTCCCTCACCCGTTCCTGCCCCGGGGCTCCCTAAAGATCACGGCGGGGCCGCCTGGCTCGGGCTCAGCTGCCCCGCGGCACCGGGGGGCTGAGGCCCCCCTGGGCCGGGCCAGGCTCTGCCTCCTTCAGCGAGCGCAGGCGGGCGGACCCGGGGGGAAGGGAAAGAGGGAAGGGGAGAAGGGAAGGGAAGGAGGGAAGGGGCAGGCCCGGCGCTGGGGGAGGCGGCGGCTCCTCGTGGCCCGCCGGCCCCGCGACCCGCCCGGGGGCGGGCGGTCCCCGCGGGGCTGCAGGGGGCAGACAAAGGGGCCGCCCCCCTGCAAAGCCGGGGGAGACCAGGGAGGGGGGAACTCGCCCCGGGGCTGCTCCCCCGGGGCCCAGCGCGAAGCGGCAGCTGCTGGCAGCGCTGCACGGCCCCCGCCCGCAGTCGGGGGGGCTGCCGGGCAGGGTCCCTTGCATGGCTCCGTGCCCCTCCAGGGGGGCTGCAGGCGGTTACGCTGGCCTGGCCGGTTTCTGCAGGCAGGCTCTGGCCGCGGGGGGCAGCAGGAATGGGCTCGTTGGCTCTGTCGGTGCTCAATAGCCCCTGGGCTGCCCCACCGCCCCTCCGGGGCCACCCCCTACCCAACTCCTCAGCGGGCCGAGCAAGAGGGGAGAGGAAAAAGAGGGTAGGAGGGTGCTAAAAATTAAAAGCGTGAGGAAGCAGAGCCCCCCCAACTCCCTCCCGCCCCCCCCTCCCCCGGGTACGCACCAGGGCTGCGGCGCGGCCAGCCCGCGGCTACCGGCGAGGGGCGACGCTGGCCTGGCTCGGCGCCGGCTCGGCGCGGCTGGGTTCATGGCTCCCGCCTCGCTGCCGGTCCCCGCGGCGCGACGAGCCCAGCGCGGCTGGCGGAGCCCCGGCGGCGGGCGGCGAAACGTGCGGGCGGCGGCGGCCCCGGCCGGACCCTCCGGGAGGGAGCGGGGAGGGGAGGGCAGGGGAGGGGAGGGGGCGGCTCGGCGGGGAGCTCGCCGCACTCGGCCCTCCCGGCAGGCGGCAAAACACGCCCTGGATCCCCGCCGCTGGAGCCGGATCCCCCAGCCGCCCCCCCCCCCCCCCCCCCCCCCCCCCCCCGCGGCTGGCCCGGCTCGGGGAAACGAGGGGCCCTGAGCCCCGGGGGTGAGAGGTGTCCCCCCGCACGAGAGAACCGCCGGGAGCCCCCCAGCCACCGCTGCTGCCTCCCGGAGCTGCCTGGTAGTAACCAGGCTGGAC
Source organism: Heteronetta atricapilla (assembly GCA_011075105.1). NCBI lineage: Eukaryota > Metazoa > Chordata > Aves > Anseriformes > Anatidae > Heteronetta > Heteronetta atricapilla. The sequence continues at coordinate 3,956,226 of CM021736.1, forward strand.
CCGCTCGTCCTACCCCAGTCATCAGCACGGCCCAAAGCAGGCCACCAAGGCTAGTGTCTTAGTGTCTCCTCACGCTGGAAAGCTGCTGGTGGAAGGGGATCTACGAGACTTTACAGCTTAGAAGTACTTTTTTTAAATAATAATAATAAAAAAAAGCTTTGTTATTAAGTCTCTGGCTGTTGCACTAGAAAGTACTTAAAACGTGAAGCAAGCCATTCAAATACAAGTCTGCAGGGAGGCTTCTCTGCTATAAAGCAGCAGCACTGCCCACATCCACTCCTGCAAGAGTGTTTTAACGCAAGTATTTTGCTACCTATTTTAATTCGCGTGAGAAAGGAGAGGCAGCACAGACCTGCACGGCTTATTGTTCCTGCCATCTCCTCCTGGCATCAATTCAGAACCTGTGGATGCCCATCACCAGCTTGTACTTCCATCCTCTTGTCTCTTTTTCATTTCCTTGCAGCCGAAAAGGTATATGATATGGGAACCTTAGCCAAGCTCACAGGTATCTCAGATATAATACAGCAAACCCAGCAGCACATACACCTGAAATCAAAGCATTTGCCTGATCCGCTTTCACTAGCTGCTAACTTTAACCCTAGATGGGAGCTCTCTATTCCGGGTGTAGCCATCCCCTCTGAGGGTTTGGGTAGATTACTTTGTGCAGTGCAGGATATCAAGACTTCTGTCATTCTAGTAACTTGCCCAACAAAAATAAGGGGCAACAAACTTTAATTAGGAAAGAACACATGATTTGAGAACTATTGCTCTCCTAGTGGTGCACATAGCAGAAGTAGAAGGAAACTGGAAGCTGATGATAAAACCCCACATAAGCTAAGAGCATGGTTCCTGGCAAGATAGGAACACATTAGAAAATATGGGCTTGAATAAAACAGGAGGAGAAACACATAACCTGGAGGAAAGCAACAAGCACAAGGGAAAAGGCTTGTGGAATAAAAAGTGTAATAGAATCAACCAAATACTAACATGTTCAATCACTGCCCCATTAAGAACTCCACTAAAAGCTAAGAAACAAACTAGAATTAACATTTGTTTGCTTTCATGAACACAGACATACGCCTGTGGTCTTTTTCAACACTAACAAATAACAGAGAAGGTGAGTAGCACAAGGTGACAATCTTTCCTGACACTGCTAAGACACTCAGCGAAAACAAAAGCAGAGTGTAAAAGTTTGTAGAAAGAACTTACAGTAATGACTGGCTGGACAACAAAATGGTGGATGAAACTCTTGGACTAAAATGCAAAGTGAGGCACATGGGGAAAACACAGAAATCACAGCCTCTGAATTAGCTACTATCATTCAAAGCAGAGACCCTGGTACTGTAACAGGCAGTTCTTCAAAACTCTTCTCTGTGCTCAGTAGTGTCAGGAGCCATTACAAAAGAAGAAGAAAACAGAACAGGAGACACCACCATTCCATCATTTAGTCCAATCTATCATTTGCGAAGATCTTGAGTATAACACACAGTTCTTATCTCCAGAGCTTAAAGAGTGACAGGCACCACCTAAGAAGGCACAATGGTGGTAATAGCAGCCAGAAGTACAAGGAGCAACTAAGCACTCCAAGACTTTCACCCTGGAAAAATGGCCAGCTGGGTTAAACACCAAATAGTGTATTTTAAAAACAAACAACACAAAGTAGTAACAAAGAATGACCACTATTTCAAGCCAATTTATCAAATAAATACATCAAATGACAGCTACTTTCATACAGTGTTTGGTTAAAGCTCACTGCTACAAAGCACTGTAGGTACTAAAAGTTTTAACAGGTTAAGTATGCTTAAAAATTCATAGGAGGAAATTGAATCAAAACCTGCTTATTAGAAGAGCGCTATTTCAGCTGTGCATTACTAGAAGGTAAAAGAATATTTTTAGAAAACAGCCCCGTATGCTAGCTACTTCATCCTTCTTCCAAGGGATGTGCTACTAGGAACTGCCAGAGGTAGTTTTCAGCTGGTAGACCTTTGGCCTAACACAGCACTACCATCCCTGCACATTTATCCAAATGAATATTGGAATTGGCACTTACCTGCAGAACAAATAAAACTGGGCAATGAAGTACTGAAGAATATAATGCAGGAACCCAGAAGTAGCTTCACATCATTGTCACCTCCAGCAAAAGTCAGGTCTGCATTCAGTACCAGGGATCCACGCAGAGCATCTGCTCCCTGAGGAAGAGGGAGCCAAGCACAATAATGTAAGCAGGGGACAGGAACCATGCTGGCCACTGCCCACCCCACTCCACCCATGCAAGGAAAACAGAAGTCTAGTGACAGCAACCAAGTCCAGCAAAGAGCCCTAGGGAGCACTGCTGTCAGATAATGAGACATGTCTGAAGATGGACCAAGACGTCAATACGGAGATCAGAAACAGTTCTAGGGACCCAATAGGAAAACAAGGCTTGACATAATCCAAGTGAACGGGGGCAGAGTCCATGAAAATTAAAGAAAACCACCTTTTAAAATATGTATATATACATACATATATATGTATAACCCAGGGCTGAGCTTAAATAGTGGTCCTGTGTCCTAGGGCAGAGCATGTGGGGTAGAGGCCCCAGGTGCAGCTGATCAGGACCATTTAGGCCTATTTGTGCCCTGATGCTGGAAACAGCACTGTTCAGGTATGCTGGCCCAAAATCAGTCCTGCAGAGTCATCTGGATCAGACATCTGATCATCTAACCTCAGTCCACGCTAGGGAGGGCTAGAGGTCACTGCTGCCAAGTCTGAGTCAAGCCCTCCGCAAGCCAAACCCCCTAGGAATTACACCAGAAAGACACCTAAACTGTTCTGTAAGGGAAAGATTGGATCTGTCCTATGTAGACTTCTGGTGCCAGGTGCTTGTAATGGAAATGTGATGCTGAGACATTAGAGCTGGCTTCTTGTGTGATTACAAACCATGGGTTAAAGCATGTACCTTGTGAAGCCTCCCTCCTATTTATTGACTCGGACTCTGGTGAGAAAAAGTGAGGGGCCAGCTCTCGGACCAGCCATGACCTGGGAAGTTACATGCTGCACTGCTGCGGGGCTGCGCCTGCGAACCCACCTGAATGCAAGCCAGGCACTGCTAATGCCTTTGTAACACAGATAATCAGATAAATCACCCACAGAATTGTCAGTTGGCAGTATCTGAAAGAGAAGTCTTGAATAACATGTGTTTAATGCAGAAACTCTTGAATTCTAAATGTGGTTTTGACAATGACTTCCTCATTTAGTCTTTCTTGGCCCTGGTTCTGGAGATATTATCTACCTGCCTGACAGGCACTGAAAGTAAGGTAACATCTGGAAGCATACCGAACACAGACAGTTTAAGTGTTAATACTATTTTATAATACAATAATTCCCTCTTCTGTCCCAGTTTTATACAGGTCCATTGCATTTAATCTAAATATTTTCTGATGGATGTTCTTGACCAGTGGCTGACAGGCTACACACAGCCTACGGAACAAATCTTCCAAGGATGGCCCCAGCTTGCCACCCTCCTTTCAAAAGGGCAATTTGAGAGCAGACTGTAAACCACATGGGGCAGTAGTTTACCCCTATTTCCTATTTTTGGGGGGGAAATCTTGGCCCGCACTTTACTACATGACTATGCATGAGCAGTATAATGCATGAGGGCAGACTAACTGTGCTGTGCTTGGCCAATAAACGTAGTCTGGCAGTAAACACTATACCTGGGAAGACACTAGCTGACTTTTTATGCATCAGCCTGGCACCTACAGGTGCTTCAAATCTGCTGCACTTGTGCAGTAGCCTTATTAAGTGACAGTAGAGTGCATGAAGTCTACACCTCTTCCCTACACTTTAAAGAAAAGCAGAGGCCAATTTAAAGAAACTTGTCATCGCTGTGTTTGCAAGCTCAATAACTTTGGAGAATCAAATATTTCTGTTCCTTAAGGACCTCACTGACAAGACACAGGTAGGGACTATAAGGCTCTTGATAGTACCAACAGGATTAAATGGCCCTGACCAGCCTCACCTGGGCCCTCCCCTGTCCACGGGCCCAGCAGCTCTATTTAAGCTCAAGCCTGGGCACCTATTCCTGATTTGAGCTATGTTACAGCTGACCTTGTTTCCTCACTGGACATTGTTACTGGATAGTTTTTAGACTTATCTCTAGTCCTGTTTTAGGTTTTATCTGCTATTGTTACTAAGGTACTTCTGTTAATGGACCCTAGACCTGCTTCATCTCCTGATGTGAGTGTTAGAGCCTGTTTCTAGCACCTAGCTCTGCTTCACCTGCTACAGGACTGCACCCTGTTGGTGAGGATGCAGCCTGTGCTGTGGGTCAACCTTGGTTCCTGGCTCAGTTCACCTTGGGAAGCAGCATCAGTACCTTTATACGGTGCCAGAGAGCTCAAGATGCAATAGTATCAAGGTATTAAGACTTCCCTAGATGTTTTCAATTTACAAGCTATGTCTCTATGGGAGAAAGAAAACATATAGATTCAAATTCCTGAGTTGTGTGTGTAGAAGCTTGGGACTTACGGTGGCTTTGGGTATAGGTTAGGGCAAATGAACAGCTAGACAGATATCACTTCAGGTCAGTAACCTGCAAAAATCAGAAATAAATATAAAGAAGATAAAAAACTTACCCTAAAGCCTAGAGGTGTGATGCTTGATGAAAACTTGAATGATTGTCTCAAAACAGAGCTAGGCATGCCTGAGCATTTTAAGAGTAATGAAAACTATCTTTCCAGAAACAACTGGCATGAGAACAGCTTATCTAACTGTAGTCTTGATAGCTTGTTTAAGTTGATAATTGCTTGAAACATCTTAATAAAAACAAGCATCTTTAACAGTGCAACAAAGGTGAACAAATAAAAAGTAATGACATCTATCAACAAAATTACCTACTACCAATTTGAGTTTTTCTTCCACTTTGCAGCTATTCTCTTGAGTGTCTTGACTTCCATGTCTTCCCCTGTTGTATGGTTAATCTGCCAGGGAAGGCTGACAGTGTCAGGCGTGATTATAACTTGAGTGACATTAAAAATGGGTCATAAAAGAGACACAAGAAAAATCCTGCCAAGGGCATAAACATTTCAAGGTAAGAAGATGAAGTGGTTGTAGTAAGAATGTTAAGATTTAAAGATGTAAGTAGAGTTTTAAAAATTTTAGGCCAAACACAAAGTTCACTGCTGAATTTCATTGTGGTAGTGTTTCTCCGAGGAGATGTTCTGTTTAATTTTGCAATACAAGTTTCTTCCTGCTTTCCTAAAAAGTACCCAGTCATGGTGCACACTTCCCTAAATTACAAGGTCTGACAAAGTTTCTTCCTGAAATACCTCACCGCTGTCGAAAATAAGCAACAGGACACTTATGTGGTTACCAGATTTTTCAAGCTGCTTGTGAAACTCTAGAAGACTTTCAGCTGTCAGTATTGTTGCAACACTTAGGTGAAAACAGTAGATAGAATAAATTTTTTTACAGTTGGGGCTATCCAAGCAGTGCAATTGAGCCTCAGTTCCTGAGCAGGATCCCAAAAGAACACAAATTGACTGTGGAAAACTGTATGAACAGTTACTGTAGACCTGGGTATTCAAATAACTCATAATAGGGTAGTTGATTTTGCATTGGAGACTTCAACAGGGTGACCTGAACACAAACTATGAATTGCTGGTTTATTAAATGTTAAAAGGCTTGAGTTGGCTGCTGGAAAGGGTGTTTCATATTCTCCCGGCAAGAGAAGTCTCTGCACATCCTTGCTATGTATTTTATTGTTGGAAAAAAATGCGTATTAAAACAGTTACTCCCCACATAAGTAATGATCAAACATGTAACTGAGGGCTGAAACAAACTTGTTCCTTAAGAGATGTAGTCTGTTAAAGGCAAAAAAAAAAAAAAAAAAGTAATCTGTTGAATACAGTTTGACACAAGCTGAAAGCAGAATGTTCTGAACACTTGCACCTCAGCTCAATGTATATGGGGCATAAAGTGTAAGAAATGTGAGTAACTGCACAAATGTATTGAAAAGCTGACAGCATTAACTTGCTTGCTGATGTGTGGCTTCAGGTATGCTCCTCGCCTGTGATGTGCATTGGCATTCATTGCATGTTCAGCTCCTGTCCTCTAAATGGTTTCTGGTGAGCCCTGTGCAGTGTATTATTAAGGACGCTCTGGACAGCCTAAGAAGCTGCACAACACTCCTGATGGCTACAAATACGAAGCTGGCTTTGATCTCTCTGATTCCAAGAAAGGTAACTTTTTTCGTTGCAGCGTCTACCTCCCTTTCTGATGCGTTTCGAAACTTGAGCGTGGACGCGCTCAAGAACACGAAGCCACACTCGCAGACTGACTCTGTTTAAATTCTCGTGGTGCGGCCGGCTCGAAGCACTGGCACAGGGGGGCACGAGGCGCAGGTTGCACCCCGCGGGGCCGGCCTCGCGTCTGCTCTCCTCTGCTGTGCTCCCCACGGGCGGGACGCGCGGCCGGCTCTGACGCCATCGGCAGGCGCCGCAGCGCGGCCCGGCGGCCGGGGCCCGGCGCGGTGGCGGCCGCGGGGAGGGCGCGGGCGGCCCCGGCTCCTCCCC